>JAZGTI010002149.1:0-38181 GCA_036877585.1 Botia kubotai
TTAAACGTTCCACTAACAACTTAAGCAAAACATTTTGGGATATATGATATGTAATATTAAAAAAATAATGTAACTGCAAGAACATTTTAAATAACTGAGAGAATTTTGTTAGCCAAATGATAGCCAACATTTAAATAACGTTCCCTATTAGCTGGGATAGGGAATCAGTAGAGAGACTTGCTTGTGTTGGATTTTGTGTGATTTGTTCAGCTGCTGTAAATCACACAAATTTTAGTAGTTCCACTGGATATAAATAACCAAGATTTGCCAGAAGAACAGAGAGCTGGATGATTTATACCAGATTTTATACCCAAAGCACTGTGGTCTGTAGAATATTAACTGCAGCGTTTCCAAACATAAACGTCTGGTCTTGAACAAAACTGTACCACTAATAATTATGTGTTGCAAAGCAGTTATTATATGCAGTATAATCAGATCCATATTGCCAATAGGTGCAAGAATAAATAACAGGGACAAGCACAGAGGGGTTTATGATTGTAACATTAACCTATTTATGATTGTACATTGTTAAATATGGAGGGCTCACACGATCTACAATAGCAGTTTCAAAAAGACTGGCTTCATACCTTCAGTGCTTGGCCCCAAATACATCCAGCGTTACCAGCTCATAGAACCGCAAATCAAATGACTTCAAACAATATGCCCACCAGCTACGCGCATTATTAAATATAATGAGTCTTTATGTCAACCAGAACGGGTTATTTTTGGAATAATGTATACCTTTGTGTTTATCAAATCTAGCGAATGTTTTCCAAGTTCCAAACTCGTGCGCCACTGTAAACACTCCGAAATTAGTATCAGATGCTCAGACGGAGCAAACAATTCTAGGTTATAAGAACATTTCCCTACCATTTCTATTAAGTTGCAAAAATGTTAAAATGTTATCTTAAAAGTTCTAAGAACATTCAAAGCATTTTTTGTTTACATTCTATTAACATTATTGCTTGATTATTAAAACATTATTCAAACATTTTTTTAAATCTGTAACATTCCTAACATGAAAACAGCTTTTGATATATATATTTATATATATCATAAGCATATATATATATATATATATACATACATACATACGGTACCATTTAAAAGGTTCCACTAATGTTACTACTGGAAGAACATTTTTGTTAGTGTCGAGAGAACTTTCACAGAATGTTAGCCAACATTCTGAGAACATTCCCTGTTAGCTGAAGAGTCGGTCAATAAGCTTGTGTTTGGATGCATTCCAGATCTCTTCTGGTTTGCTGTGCTCACCGAGGCCGCACACACTGCAAGCCAGTGTGAACCATAACTCAGGTCTAAAGTTCAAAACTAAAACCTCACTGATGTTCTGCAGAGTCGGGCTAAACCTTAAACAAGCGTTTGAGTCTGGAAAGTGTTGCACACATGCACGCTGTCGCTCTTGCTTCCTTTGTTGCCTTCACTTTACACTGTTCTGAAATCAGTTTGTTTCATGATATTATTGTTTAGGTCTCTGGCAAGAGGTTTAGATTTTAAAGCAGTTATAAAGAAGTGGCTTCCATCCAAAACGTTCAAGTGTTATTTCAACAACGTTTCATAATTGGTTTGATAATCATACTGTAATGCAGTACGATCATTTGAGCTAATGGATAGATGCAGATTAGGATGTATTTAATTAGTGGCTCTTGCTCAGGCAAGCCGCATTATTACTGTTGTTTGCACTTAGGGTTATGGGGTTTGTTCAGATCCCTAATTCAAACTAGCATGTGTAATTTGTCCTGCACCATTTATGCTGTGGACACGAAGCGCCAGTTCAAACCGTGTGGCTCATTGAAAACAGCTGTGCCATCACTTCATCCTGTTTTCATCCGGCAGGCGATAAACATGGGCAACAATTCCTACAGAATTACACTGTAAGGACCAGAACATCATAAAAACATCCCAGCTAACAATTTTAGGTTGTAAGAAGGTTTCCTTAATTTTTCCATTAAGTAAAAAAAACAACTATGTTCTAGGAATGTTTAAAATGTCAAGTTATGTAGACATTGTAAAAAAGTGTTTAAATGTTCTACAAAAAAACGCAATAATCGTTTTTGATATAATATAAATATAACATTCCGGCTGTGTTTTAATATTACTGCAAGAACATTTTTGATAACTTTAAGATTAAAGTTTGGACTCCCTTAACCTGGACCAGTGAGCATCTTATAGCATAGAGGAGGCCACATCTGCACGTCCAAGACCAGTCAGCTTTCCTTCAGTACATGCAAAAATCAAATTAATAATTATTAATTTTTTGGAAGCATGACTGAGGCCCAGTTTAAATTTTTCTTTCTCCCATTTTAATATGACCAGAACATAGCAAAATAATGTTACAATCTCAAATGCTTTGCTCAATAATGATACTGCTTTCTCCACAGATTATTTGAGCAGATCAAAGCTGGTTTGGCTTTATTTGACCATAACATATGTAAAGAAAAGTAACCTGCAATTTTACGTTTCAAACAGAGGTGGCGACAGAGACAAAAATGACCGATTGTAGCTTTAAAGTGCTTAAAAAAGAATCCAAAACTGTTTTTCATACTCAATCACATTTTTATCTCATTACTTGTGTTTCTCTCTTCGATTGGTGTGGTGAATAATCCTTTTGAACTGTAAAATAATTACTGTAAACAATGACAAAATCATGCCACATTTTTGGTAAGCGTTTCTAATTCCCTCTGGATTCCACACTGGAATTCCCTGTGAACAAAGCTCGCCATTCATGCGATATTCACTTTGAAATATTCAAAAGGCCCGTCTCGATGTCAGCTGGGTGATGTAAGTAGATCAGTCTTATCAGATCACTGCTTCCCTCTCTAGACAATGAGCATGCCCTGTAATTCAAAATCAATGTTTCATTGATGCTTGAAAATTTGATGCTGGTGTAAAACAGCCGTGGATGAGCAGCCTAATAGAGTGCCCAGCTAACAGTGAACGTTCTCAGAATGTTCTCTCAAAGTTATCAAAAAAACATTCTTGCAGTAATGATAGTAGACCGTTTTGTGGAACTGAAAGAACACTCAAAACTGCATTTTTAATGTTTTTGCTACTTAATTGGCAACGTGAGGGAAACATTCTTACAGCCCCAAATTGTTAGCCGAGCAGTGATACTGGCGGCTAGGGGAGTATTGCGTGCTTACAAAAACACACTTGCTGTGAAGACCTGAACTGTCTGACAAGTTTACCACAGAGGTCGCATCTGGAGGCCGGGGTGGATTCAGGGCGATAACAGTGTAAAAGACAGCACAGTGTTAGCCTACATCTGTGTTTGCATGTGTGTGTGCGGCCATCTATGTTCAGAGCTCTTTTGACCCTGTTGACAAGCAGATCGTCATGTGATGTACCACTTCAAGGGCACTTTTGTTGTCAAAGTTTGACATTTCTACAACTTTCTGCATTCATTCCCCAGCCAGTAACCGAGTGACCAGGTCTCTGTGTGAATTTCAATGTCAGGTCTGTAAGTTCTGCTCCAATCGAAGACAACCTGAGGCGTATATATGTATGTACATTTATTTACTTTCAACATTAAAGCAATAATTCATGAACGATAATTAAGTGACAGCTTCCAGTGGTATTTTATTTTCTATAAACAGCATTATGATGTAATGCATGAAATAATTTTATTATTGGAAGTTGTCATAATCATCTAAATAATTATTCAGCCAAGTAAAGGATTCATTAGCCTAAGACCCAAAATATCTATGCAAGACCCTGAAATAACCCAGAATACATTCTATGCAGGAAAACAAATACAGTGCTTCTACATACGCAAATGTAATTTTGCAATTCATAATCCTTCACGTTCTCAATGTTGCCACAGGGGGCGCTATAGCGCACATTTGTGTACTTATGTCACAGTGAAACCACGCCTTGAATCTTGTCGAGCAATATAGTTCATTGTTAAATTGTCATCATTGTGTTTAAAATGATACTTGAACTGTGATATTTGAAGTAAATTTGAGATTACAAAACCGTTTCATGCTGTCCATGCTTTCAACTGTAAGAAGTTATCAAACATACCGATTAAAGATCATTTTATGAAGGCAAGATTAATACGTTAAAACACAATTCAAATGACTTTCAATCATCCGACAGATTTCTGAAGCAACTATCACAATGTGTCTTGTGTTGACAACATGCGTCCAAATGCATTCCATGCAACTAGTGACGTGTATCAGTTAAGACTCAAGACACAAGCTTCCCTGTGTCATTTATCTATTCTTCCTCACAATGCAGAATTCTGCTGAATATATTCTACATTTGCAACATCTGCTTGGACAGACCTACTATTAAGGCCCCATTACATTAAACCATAACAGTGGCGAAGCAATTAGTTTAAGTGAAAACTACTCAGCAGGCCCAATTATTTCACATCATCAGGAAAACGTAAAAGGATCTATCGCCTTTCCATTCTAATGGGAAGGTTTCTACATCAGGGTCTTGAGGCTACATGTGTGGTCATAATGGATTTGTAGCACCTGACAGCTTTGGTGGTTCTGCTGTAAACTCTCCTTGGAGATTTTTACGCATTAGCTCAAATGTGACGTTTTAATTGATGCGTTTCTTTAATGTTCTGACACGTTTGTTTCTCTCTGCCTGTCTTAATATCATTCACATTAGTTTGGTTTGTGCTATACGTTCAATAAATAAATGATATTTGGATCAGTCACTGTAGTATCTCGCGCTTGATCTCGGTGCTAATTAGCTGCGCGAGAGTCGCCGTGTGTTTGCAGAAAACTGTGACAGATATTATTAATGGAGAAAATGTTAAATCAGAGCTAATTACCAGCAGAATGAGGGCAGTGTTATTAAAGCACAAGTTCATCTCATGCATACGACGGAGAAATTTCCCGAATAATGTGACAGTCGCGCAGGTAAAATGAGACTGTGTCACCTTTTCGAAATGATCCGCTGGCGACTGCATTATTAATCATTGGTTCAGAACAGCAACTTGAAGCAGGAAAATAAATTGTGCTGTCAGGTGGAAACATCAGAGCTTGTGTACATTTCAAATGGTCCCAGTTAACAGGTAAAGTTCTTGGCTATAAGTTCTCTCAAAGTTCTCAAAAATCATTTATGCTAAAATGTGCTAAAATGTCGCTATATATGATATATATATATCTCATATATATCTCATATCAAAAACATTCATAAGTTGAAAAATGAAATGTGTGAAAATGAAAAATGTTACAGAGTTTGAATGTCGCTCAAGCAGTAACGTTAATACAACAGCAAAAAACTGGACATTTTGTAAGTTCAAAGAACTTTTTAGTTCTTTGTACATAAGCAAGAAGCAATAGGGAAACGTTCTTACATCCTAAATTTGTAAGCTGGCATATCACTGATATTAAAGGTGTAGTTTGCCCACATATAACAGTTCTGTCAATATTTACTCTCATTTATGTCGTTTTAAACCCGTGTGCTGTTGCACACACACATTTTTGGGTTCGGAACATGAGGGTGGGCGGAAGAATCTCTCTTCTGGGAGAACAGTAAGCCGGCAAGCATTGTTTAATTTTCTGTATAAGACAGCTTTTGTTTTGAGATCGAGGGAATTGATGTACAGTCACAAAGCTGCTGGATTTATTATCACGCTCGCTCGACACAAACAGACATTTTTTTCATTCCACACTGTTGTGTATCACATGCTAAACTCCAGGAAACTCAGTTTGCCAAGACAAAGCACCTGGTGCAAAAGTTGTATTTGATTTTAGGGGCTGTTTCGTTGGTGTCAAGGCTGTGCAGGTTGTGACTCATTTTTCTATGATGGATCCCACAGTCTCACAGTAAGTGGAAGAGCTTGCAAAATAAAGCAGAGAAGTGCCGAATACAAGAGACGTGTTTTATTAATGTCATGCTTTCCTGAAAGGGTGAGCGACAAAAAAGCTCTCAGGGGAGAGTGTGTGTGTGGGTGTGTGTGTGTGTGTGTGTGTGTGGAGGTTTATCACTGTCCCTAAATAATTATGATTTCAAAGAAGGCAGACAACCACCTTCACTGTTTGTTTCACTAAGACTAAAACACACTAATCCCAAACAATAAAGCAAGCATCTTCTCTCTGAAGGTGATGTAACACAGCCATGATGATGGTACAGGTCGTACTTCGTTTAGGACCCAAACTGTGCAGTTTTACCCACAGATACACAGATACATTTGATCTATAAAACCATGGAGCAACACAAGCCTGGTCGATACTTACAGCATCAAAGCTTTTAGTTTGACCGTGAGAACCTGTGATCTCCACTCTTCTGCCCTGTATCTATCATCTGTTCAGCTTTACAAGAGTCAGTTAGCATTTAAAATATACATCAAAAGAAGCTCCTGTGTTTGACACAGAGAATTTATGTTCTTCAAACAAATAATTCAATAAATGTATCTCTTCATGAATCGTTGAAATCACAGGATTACTGTAACGCCTAACAGTAGCTATTAGATTCTTTTCACAACCCTCTCAGCATTTAATAACTATTGTATTCATATGCGTATTATCTATTGATATCTATTGATAGTGTTATTTTGTTCAAAGTAAAATTTATTTTAAAATTAATATTCTATATGCAATATTGCTCAATATATGCTGTTTTATTGTAGAGCGAGAGAGAGAGACAGTCATAATAACGGTACAGTGACTTATGAATATTCTTACAAGATGCTGGATCATCATCAGGTATTATTTCTGATGTAACTGGAGGTACACTGGTCTGCAGGCTTCTCCGTCTTTAGAAAAGCAGTTTAATTGGTTATGCAGAGCGAGTGGAATTCCCGCTCCGGGCTTTTCCTCTCCACACGTCTGTTTCTCCCTACAGCGCTACATTAAATTCATGAGTGCTGCGGGAATCCTCTCGGCCCCGTGCACGGACCTCTCTCCCTCTGCTCTCCCTCAGAATAAAGCAGGAGAATCCCCAGCTATGAACTTAGGTTGTTAGAACATGTAAATGTAGTAATTTTGAATTGTTTTAAGAACGTCCAAAACGTCTATTTTTTTTAGACATCATATTATCATTATTGTTGGTTATAAGAACCATTTAATTTCTAATATTATTTAATTCTATAACATTTTTTAAACGCTTACTAACAACTCAAAGATAACATTTCTGGATATTTATGATAAATAATGTAAAAAAAAATTCCAATAACTAGTTACTGCAAGAACATTTTGTGATAACCTTGAATAAATGTTTACAGAACGTTAGCCAATATTTTAAAAACGTTCCCTGTTGGCCGGGTATGTGCCAAAACCGGAACTAATTTTGACATCCTCTAAACCTGGAAAATATGAAAACTTGTAATCCTTTTTCTGTAACTGCTGAATTTCTCTGTATTATTATCATCAGCCAATTCATTTAAAGTTTGGCTCATACGACTCACGGCTGGCGGGTAAATGCAGGTTGTGTTATCAGAAACTCATAAAATGCAAATGAATTCGCTGACTATCAGTGTCATTCTGTTCCTTCTCTCCTGTGAAGTCGCTCCAATCATACTGACAGTGGAAGGCAGAGAAACTCGCATTGTACTCACTTAACAATGCGGGAATCAAATCCCTTAAGGCGTGTTCTTTAACCGACCCCATAAAAAGCATGCATGCATGCATCAGTGGCTTTACAGCTGCTATTGTTATGCAGCATGCAGCGACACGTTAGGCGAATGCAAAGAAAACTTGGGAAAATTTTCTGCATTCCAATCTTAGGTTAAGATGTACAGTATACTGTATGCCTACCGTACACTGTACTTGTCAATGATGGGCGGCCTTTAAGATTTTGTATGGATCATGTCAAACTGTAAAGGAAAATTAAAGCTGCAATCCGTAACTTTAGCCTCACAAGCACCATCTCTTTTTGAAACGTATTATTTTCTTAACGTCGATGACAACAAGTTTAAATTGTAAACGACTGCTGTAAACAAGCTACTAATGCTCCACCATTGCAGAACCCATAAACGTGATACCGTAAGATCTTCTTTCTGTTTACACGTGATGTAACCACAAGTCAAACAGGACAGATTGTAAATCAATATTATAAATTGACAGTTGCGAATCGGGGTAAGGCAAGGACACTGTTTTGAATACTGTTCTGTTGCGTACTTGCTCATTAACTGATTGTTGTTCATTTTTAACCAAACAAAACAGTTATGGATTGCAGCTTCAAACTAAATGTAAATAAAGTATGTTGCATCCTTTTGTAATAAAAATGTGGGAGGAGTCATGAATATATTAATGGATGCGAATGTACTTAAACTGTAACTTTACATAATAAAGCTCTTTTAAACGGGGGGTTATGGGGGTTGGACTCTTTTCAAGTCTCCAGTGCAGTTAAAACCTTCTTTTGATTCATCTTCTCCTCTCTGTTGGATATTTGATTTTTGTAGTAGCTTCTGCGGCCAAGACAGATGGCAAAATTCTTCCTTTATAGACTTAATCTGAGTTTAGAACCCAGTATCTCCAGTATGTTTCTTTTCCTTGGTTAAGTGAACCATCTGAAGCGCTGATAAGATGCATATTTTTTCTGCCATCTTTGTCGTTTCTGATAACATCACGCTGCCAACTCAGAACACCAATCAGCTGAAATCATTTCATCTCTCTTGATGCCCACAGGAATGTTTTACGGCTCTGAGGTTGTTCTTTCATTGCTCAGCAGATTTGATGGGGTTCTCAGTTATGTATCAGCTCAGATGTTTCTCAGTGCAGCTCAAGCGAAATAAACAAATGATTTTTTCATACAGTAATAATGAGAGATTAACATCCGATTGCCACTTTCAGATCAACTGTGCAAACCTCAGCACAGCACTCAAAATGAGAAACACTGAAAATCTCAATTTTATGAAGAGATCGCATTATTTTTCTTCTATTCTTTCCTAATCAATAAACAATAACTAATCAATAATTTGTTTGTATCCTTTATTTGTTGAATACTTAAGGGTGCGGAAGGAATAAACATATCCACGTCTAATGATTAATATACAAAAAAAGCTGTTTTTTGTATAGTTTATAAACAGAAGGCTTAAATCATTATCACCTGTACTGTCAATCTGAGGATGCATATTTGCTGCACACATGCTGACAGATATCACTGAAATAGGTGCCTGGTGCCACTTTAAAAAAGTTCCCTCCGCGTGATGTTCTCCAAAACGTAATATGAAAGTTATCAAAACATGTTCTTACAGTAATGTTGGTAAAACGATTTTTAACGTTGAGAGAACTTTTAGAGAACATTAGCCATCATTCTGAGAACGTTCCCTGTTAGTTGACAGTATGTGACACGGTTAAGGGCTAACGTTCTCTAAAGGTTCTCTCAAAGTTATCAAAAATGTTCTTGCAGTAACGTTAGTAAAACTGTTTTCACTTTGACAGAACTTTTAGAGAATGTTTCTGAACATTCTGAGAATATTCTCTGTTAGGGGGGACAGTATGTGACAGGGTTAAGACACTCAGTTAGGGCTACTGCTTAATAGTCCACTTGTGCTTAAACATCTTGCTTCTCTGTTCGTGTGATTTATCAAATACTTGTCATCCAAAAACACACAACACACTAAAGGAAAGTTCATTTAGATTTAAGTGCCTTGTTTAAAACTGCAGTGGTAATTGGCCAAGACTGCTGTATCAGTATGTTTCCAGTGTCCAGACAATTACTGCCAAATGAATTATTATGAAATGTAAATCCACATTTCCTCTACCTTGTTTTTAATGCGCTTAAGCAAAAATATATATTTAGCTGAGTAGTTTTTACACCATTACTTTATTCAATATAAAATTTGTTTAGCATTATTTAGTTTAGCATTCATGTTGTATAATGAATAAACAGGATGTGCATTTTAAAGTCCATTTGTATTATTTGTGCACTTGGCAGCTAATGCACTACTGTACATAAGTAATTGAAATTATTGTATGTACAGTGAGTTCCAGGCTAACAGGGAACATTCTCAGAACGTTGGCTAATGTTCTTTAAAAGTTTTCAAAAATATTCTTACAGTAACATTAGTAGAACTTTTTTACCCTTTTATATCATATTTTAAAAATGCTATTTTTAAGTTGTTGGTGGAATGTTTTAAAATGCTCTAAAAAGTTTAAAAAGTTTACCCTTTTATATCATATTTTAAAAATGCTATTTTTAAGTTGTTGGTGGAATGTTTTAAAATGCTCTAAAAAGTTTAAATAACACTCTTGTCTAAAAACTGGCGTTTTTTGTTACTTGAAATGGAAATGTTAGGGAAACGTTCTTACAACCTTGTTAGCTTGCTACCTAAACCACATAAAACAGCAAACATAAATAGCTTGCAGAACCCTCAAATGAACTTGCCAAAAACTCGTTTAATGAATTCTGTCTCAGTGAGATTCATCTGTTTGCGTGCTACTTGGCAAACTGGTTTGGCAAAGCAGCAATATTATCTTAAATGTGTAAAATAACAACAGTAGTACAAAACAGACCCTGACATCTGTCATGATTCTGCGTGCTTCACAGGAAACAGTTTGATGTGCTCCCGCACAGCCAGTCTTCCAATCGGGCCAAGAACCGCACACTTAGATAAGAAGGAACCAAATGTGTGCTCGGCCAATATTTGGACCCGAGCCTAATGCAGCGTACTGTTTGAAGTATGCGCTTGATATCGCTGGCTTCCCATCATAAAAGCTGTCCATGACAGATGACATACAAAAAAACAAAACTGCAGCACTGCCATTTGCTCTGCAAGTGACAAACGATTCTGCTGACATACTCGAACCCGAGTTCCCAGGAAAGGAAACAGTGTGCAACCAGTGTGTGGTTTTGTTTTGCAGGTGTACAATATCAATATAGAGAATCGTTTAATGTGATTTAAACACCTGCGTCGTCAAACGTTTGCTAACAGTCACGTCATGTCGAAGCTCTGATGCATTGATGCATTTTATTTGCATAAAAAAATCAAGGTTTGCTATTACAGCTGCAATCTGTAACTTTGGTTGGAAAAAACGAAAAAAATCAGTTATTGTGCAAGTGCACCACAGATCACTATTCAAAACTGTCTCCTTACATCACCTTTAGATTGGATTAATGATTTATAATTTGAGCTGTTAGTTTGAGCTGTTCAATGTTCAAATTCCTGGTAAATGTCAGTTTGACTTGTGGTTACATCACATCTGTAAACAGAAACAAGAAGATCCGGCTACTAAACCGTGTTTGACTCCTGGAATCATGGAGTGTTTGTATCTCGTTTCTTAGAATTTAAACTTGTCATCCACGTTAAAAAAAAAACTCCACAAGTATCCTGCAATTTGATGTTTCAACCAGAGATGGCGATAGAGAGGCAAAAGTTATAGATTGCAGCAGCATTTTGTCCCAAGATTTAGCAAAGCCAGCAAATCCAAAAGTATGTGGGTGTGAAACTGGATATTCAATTGGGAAACCGGATAACATGACCTGTAATGCAGTTGTACAGAGATACAGCAGTGGAATCTATACTGCGTTTACAGCATTAAGCACTAACAGCAGTTTTTGTTTACTTGCTAGTGACTCTCAGTCAATCGGCTAGTTTGTCTTTGAGAAAACTTATTTATATAAGCTAGAAATGTGACTTTGCTGAAAAGTTTGTTTGTGTGCTGTCTGATGTACAACAAGACAGTTTGAGATGCTCTACATTCTGTGTTTTTTATATATGTGCAATTGCTAAATTTAGTTCTTTAGGAATACAACAGATTTGCATTTGAAGAGAAGTACAGTATAGACCTTCTCTTTACTGTAAATCACTTCCTTACCGTTTGCATGAAACACAACTTCCATTCAGAACCCTTCAAGGTAATTTAATGACAACCATACGTGACGAGGTGTGAGAAGACATCAAACGCTCTCAAACATAAATCAGACTGGTTGGTCCGTTCTTTCCACAAACATACAGATGTCAAACGAAGACAGGTGACTTCAGAGGACAAAAAGCTTGTGGATCAAGAGGACCTTTGATTGGCAAAAATGCTCTCAGACTTATTTGAAATTCAAACCACTGACATCACGTAGTTCTGAAAATATCTCTTAATCTTATGACCTCCCACACAAGCATATCCACAATTAAAGTACGATAAACCTCATCCAGGGGCCCGACGTGACGCTCTCAAAATTCAAACGTTGTGTATGATGACGTGACTTTCCGCTGACCTTCAGAAATTCATCAGCTGTTCACGATAATGCCAAAATAATAAAAGAACTAGACATTTATGGAATATTTATAGCACCTGCTGTTCAATACAAAAGTTCACGACCTTTCTTTGATGCTATTAATATTTAAAAGCATTGAATTATTCAGATGACCTTGAAATGACCATCATCTGATGATCATTTAAATGTGTGCTTCAGTATCTGTGTGCAAATGGCTGTCAATAAGAAACATTTCACATGAGATAAAATCTAACAGCTCCGTCATTCGTCCTTGACAGTAATGAAATTAAATAGAGGCGTTTGTTGAAGGTTTTTCGCTTGAGATAAAGAATAACAGTAACTGCACATAATGATGAACTGCTGAAATGTGTGGAATAAATAATCTGCAACCTCAGACATACTAAAAGTTGGTGGAAAATATTGTCATGAATCTTAATGGTCCTAAACAAGGTTTTTTTTAAATGTATAGCTTTAATATAACTCATTTATTTAAGGGTGAAATAAGATGGATGAAAATATCTGGATCTTTTCTTGACAAGTGTGGCGATTTCATCACGTTGCTGCTTAATTCAACATGAAGGCGATCTGCGTCTTGCGTGAATAAGCAATAAAGTTTTTTCCTCTGGGTCTTCAGCTTCAGTATCATACTGGTTTTACTCTCACCTAAAATCGTATTGTTCTTAAATGTGTTTAGTCAACATAACTCTGGTCCAGCGCTACACTTGGATGGAACAATAGATTAAACTTGATGTTTTGTGTATTAAACTCTGGGTTAAAGCATATATTGTCCATGACGGTTCTGACCTGGCTGCACATGATAAATGTTCGGCTGGTGATTATATTTAGCTGACAATGCAATCGTTTTAGCGGGGGTTTGTTTTGACCAGGTCTGGAAGTGGCCCTGAATTATAGAGCTACAATTGCACTACACCACCTTGAGCCTTTCATCTGAACAACAGCAGAGACTGTGTGGAGGCCTGATTCATCTAATGCGTCAACAATCGCACGTTTAATTTTCATTTCATTCTGAAAATATATGTAAAGGTTCCGTTATGGTGACAACCGCACATTATGATTGTTGAAAATGGGGAACACAAAATGGGTCAAACAGGGTCTGACTCACTGTTAGGAAAAACATTGTGGCAAATCGAAAAATGACTACAATTACTCTCTAATGGGAGTAGAAAAACAATTAGCAGAAATTACATGTCATGACGATTTTGTAGTCCACTAAATAACAGGGCCTCTTCCCTAGCACTGAATATTTATGATAATAACATTAGAAACTGTTTTCTGTATTAAAATTAAAACCATTTAGTCACAAAGCTGCCCGACTGTCTGTTTTCTGTGGAAAAGCACAAAACAAGAAAACTTGACAAGCAAGCATGACGTTAAATACACAAGTTGTATGTACCTTGTATCATGCTTATAATGCATGTAATGCATGTATGTGTCTGATTTTCATCCTTCATGACAGCCCCTACCCAGCTAACAATTCTAAGCTGTTAAAACGTTTCCCTAACATTTACGTTAAGTAACAAAAACGTTTAAAATGTCGTTTTTTAAGTTCTAGAAATGCTCCAAATGTCCAGTTTTTTGGACACTGTATTAACATTATCGCTTGGTTATAAGATCACTATGCTAACATTTTGATTTTGCGATGCTTTTACAACATTCCATTAATGTTCCACTTTTTGAAATCTATAATGTTAAAAAAGACTAACATTACTGCAAAAATATTTTTAAAAGCTTTGACAGAACTTTAAGAGAACGTTCAGCATTTGTCTTCATTCCTGTGATTGTTTTTTTGAGAAAGCAGTCGTACGGGTCATGCGGGTTTAGTATGACATGATGAGCAGCGATTAAAGAGTGAGTAATGACTGAATTGTAATTTTTCGGAAGATTGCTTTTAACAGGTGATAAAGCTTTGAGCCGTTCGCCAGACAAAACGTTCTGACTCTTTTCTGTGCTGAGGACAATAAGTTGGTCAGAGGGATTTTTTTGCAAGCCGTGCACAAAAGTCCTCAGGTTTTCATGTGTTTTTTTTGTCTTTTCCCAACAGAGTGTGACATTACCCCGGGCTTCAACTCATATTCCTGCCATAAAGTGAAACTTCAGCTAATGACCCGCGGGGACCGGTGGATAGCCTGATCTTCTTCGCAACAGTAATGTATCATGTCACCGCTGGGCTCAACCTCTCCAGCAGCCTGTACCTTCTTTTCTGCACAGTTACACTAGAAAACACATTTTATACGCCTTCATATTATTTCGCTTTTTGTTTTATACTCACAAGCGCACACTGTTCGGCACGCAGGGGTTCAGCAGGGTTGAATCTCATGAAACAGGTCACATTATATATTTCACGTTTTCTTTTAAAACTACGCTTACAGCTTTAGAATTATGTTGTATTTTTATGATAATAAATTTCACCAATCAATATTCGTCTTATTTTTGTAATGCAAACTGATCGTATATATGTATACATGTACACACTATATACAGAGAAATATAGTGTGTGTGTGTGTGTGTATATATATTTATATATATGTATAGTGTCAATATTTGTTGATATATGCCTACAGTAAGCAGCTTTACAAGTCATTTCAACTTAGCGATTTAAGACCTGACTATTTTTATAAGTTACAGCAACTCAACACCTCTGGCTTGCCCCCACAATGTAGGTGTATGTGTGTCTTTAACCATCCTCGTGGGGACATGTGGTCCCCACAGTGGTAGAAAAACCTGTAAACACACACACACACACACACACACATATATATATACACTCTTTCTGGGTGGGAGGTGGATGAAATGTTGCCTTGACATGTTTTCATTGAGATTCACAGATACAATAAATCATTTACACACAGAACAGCTATAGAGTATAAACCTGTGTTTCCTCACAGCAGACCAGCGTCAACAGTCACAGAATGTATGAGAGCACAATGAACAGCGGTCACATGTGAACAGCGGTCACATGTGAACAGCGGTCACATGTGAACAGCGGTCTCATGTGAACAGCGGTCTCATGTGAACAGCGGTCTCATGTGAACAGCGGTCTCATGTGAACAGCAGTCACCTGCAGTAAGCAGTATGTGTTTTCACTAACAACACAAATAGATTCGATTTGATAGTAGAGATTATCACAGTTCGTTGGAGTCTTTGCTTAAATAAATGTAATTTTTAAAGCAACTGCAGTACGCCTTGTGCGCCTGGATTGCATCTCCCACAATGCACTGCTGCTCTGTTTCTAAATCCTAAGCGCGCTGCAGGCGTGACAAAGAATGTAAAGATAATCCAGTTATTTGTAAATGATATATATATAAAAACAATATTATTACATTTTATTTAATGGTTTATGTAGAAAGATTACTAACAGTAGCGATATACACAAACTCTAACAAGCTTATGGATCTTTTATGAAAAACATTTTTATCTACCTGTAGGTCAGCTGTACAAAAACAATTACCATTGTTAGTTAATTGAGGGATCAGTGGTTTAGGGAATGGATGGATGGTTGTGTGTGTTATGATCATATGTAAAATGACCCCAGTACCCATTTTCCATCCAAGCATTGACTCTAAACTGGAATTCTACCATTATCTTAAAGGGTGAAATTAGTTTTAATGTGTTACAAAATAAATCACCGTATAGCAATGAGGCTGTGACCATTTCGACACACTTTATTTTCCAAACACACCATTGAACACAGGCAGCACAGGCTGTAGAGAATCTGATGCAATCCACCGCTGAAACAGAAACCCAGACAGTCTGCGCTGGTGGAAGCCTTCAGGCCTGTCTGATACCATAATACAACTCAATTCCATAATCCTAAATCAAGATTATATTGCTGTAAAAATGCTCTTTTAAATCCCCAAAGATAGAAAACGACAGCATTAAAAGTCTCTGTATATGCAAGCATGAATTAGTTGTATTTGTATTTTATGGTTTATTGTAAAGATCCGGTATGGCGTCTAAACGGCAATTCTAACGTCGTTTCATTCTGGCATTTATTTTTAATAGTTTAACATTAATACTTAAACCGCTGTCATAAAAAGTGTTTTGTCTTAAAAAATAACAGTAGTCTGACGTTTTTTTCTCATTTAATAATTCAAGCAGTTGATATCCCACAAGCAAAATCCCCAACAGAGCAGCTTGGACTGTCAAACTTTGCAGAAAAATAAGAGCTTTTATTAAAATCTGTCAGATTGGAGAACCTCAAAGCTTGAAACCTTTCAAAGGTGATTTATTAGCTTTGATTATTTGCAGCCCCTCCACTTTAACAAACACATACTCCCAAGATAAACAAACAGAATACTCAATATTGATAAATAATTAAGCTGTAAGTTTGTTTTTCGATTTCCTTTACACAGCACTCTAAAACACTGAGTACAATTAACATGAGAAAATGGCTCTCAGGGCTGAAGGTGTATACAGTCTTTAAAGTGTAGAAATAAACGTGTGTTTCATATGTTTCACAAAACACGCTGACTGAGTTTCAAAAATCATCTGAACCGCTCAAATTCAGTTATTATTTTCATAGTAGATGTGCCTAGATATCATTTAAAACTAATCAAAATACATTGTGTAATCAGTCATTTTAATCCATAACTAACACATTATGTTTAATAAATAGTTACTGTGGCGTTGTGGTTTTTTTTAGCACATCGCTATGCTAAGGTTCTATGGGTGGTTGCTAGGGCTTTGCTATGGCAAGGGCATTTTGGATTTTTTTAGCACATTGCAAGGGTGTTGTGGGTGGTTACTAGGGTGTTGCCAGGGCATTTCAAGGTGGTTTACACTGTACTGTCTTTAAAAAAACACCAGATTGCTCAGAACGTACAAGCACATCGTTCCTCACAAGCAGTAGTCACAGCTGTCACTCACATCTATACTCTATAGTGGAACTCAGCTACCCGAGAACGTTTTCAGAACAGTGGCTAATGTTCTCTAAAAGTTCTCTCAATGTTATCATAAAATGTTCTTGCAGTAATGTTAGTAGAACATGTTTAATGTTATATATACATATATCCAAAAATGTTATTATTAAGCTGTTAGTGAAATGTTTTAAAAATGTTTGAATAATAAAGCAATAACTTTGATGCAATGTCTAAAAAACTGGACGTTTTAAATGTTCCAAGAACTTTCAAAACAACATTTTTAACGTTTTTATCACTTGACAGAAAAGTTAGGGAAATGTTCTTACAACCTTATATTGTTAGCTGGGAGGTTTTGCACTGAAGGTTCTTTGCTTGAACAAACCCATAACCCTCAGTATGAGTGATGGTGGTACCTTAGCAAACACCCACAGAGGATCTCAGCCTGCAGCCCTCCAGACAGGCCATGAGCTCAGATATAGTATCCCATCAGCTTTGATCCATTCATTCAGTTTGGAGAAATTAAAGAGTTATTGCTTTATTTTGGATCTGTATATTTTTCCGTTCCATACCTTTGGAGGTCACTCAAAAAATACGTATAATACTGTAATATATGCTCCTGCATTTTTCTCAGCACTCATAAAAAGCTTTTGGCTTCAGACCAGTGCTTTGACCTCATCTTAGTAAACAGAGATCGCTGCTGGTTTCTCAATTTGTGTTATTTCCAGCAGTGCATTAAATGCAACAACATTGTTTAGATTTTTGGTTTTGTTTTTGTAAAGCCACATTGCTCGTGTTTATGCTGTTATTGGGAATAGCGCCGACCACGAGCGCCACTCGGGTGTCTGAAGAACTTGTTTTCCACATTATTTTTTAAAAGTTAATCTGGGTGCAAATGCTTTAATGCCGGTCTCTTCCATATGGACAAAGCCATCCCACCCACAGAAAAAACATGAGCTAGGCAGATTCACCGGACTGCTCAGGCACAATTCAATGCAGGGAGATTAACTAAAATGCTTTCACCAAAATTCAAGCCTTTCCTCTTTGGACGTGGAAAAAACGCATTAAATTCCGGAATGTTTTTTTAAGGTAATGTGAATGCAGGAATGGGCTTGGAACAGAAGCCTCAGGCTTTCAGCTGCACTGAAAGAACTACGTTTTATGGACATCTTGCAGTGTAGACAACTTAGCTGATTATAATAGCAGCAGTTTTGTCACTTTGCATCCTGCTGCATGCTTGCAGGAAAGACGCGTTAAGCTCCATGGTGTTCCTTTCCCACAATGCCCTTCCAGACCATAAAACGTTTTATGCTTGGTTATAAGAACGTCATTCAAACATTTTTTTAATCTGTAATGTTTTTAAAATGTTCCACTAACAACCTCTGGTTATATGCATCAAAGTATCATAGATGTAACTGTCTGTCTAGCATCAGGTTTAGTGATGACTGTAAAATCTGTGACCTACTTAGATACTGTAATACAGTACCGCGTACAGTAAAACGTATCGCTGATCACTGATTAGCTACTATGGAAACTTTGAGCAAACTTGATGTATTTAAATCTACAATTTATCAGCCAGTTCCGTAGCTGCAGAAATAACAAAGAGTGTTTGGAAATCGATCTCGGCTTTAATATTGTGTTGCAGAAGTGCAAGTAAACTGCTTCAACAGCACTGTAAAACGCTCCACTGCTTTCAAAGCCGGTTTGTGCGTTTGCAGTAGTGAAAGATCGGGTGATTTCCAACAGACCACAACACATCATTAGTGACACACAGATCATCAGGAGTGACTGTGTTTCACCAGGCATGTTTATATCTGCTCACGCCATATGTGTTTAAACACACTGACCTAATAAAGTAACAACCAAAAACCCAGCTAACAACTTACGGTTGTCAGAACGTGTCACATTTCCATGAAGTAACAAAACATTAAAATGTATATTTTATAGTTCTTTTAGACATTATATTAAAATGATTGCCTGGCTAAGAGAATTTTATTCAAACATTTTATTTAAACACACCTTAAAAATAACATTTTGATATATGATTTATAACAAAGAAATAACTGAGAGAACTTTTGGAATATTAGCCAACGTTCTGAGAACATTCCATGAAGCATTCTAGCTATATCATAAAGCCCAAAACTGTATGTTTTGTTGTAATTATAATTTTAAACAAAAACACTATAAAATCAATGATACTTTTTGTTATTTATACTTTCAAATAACATTTAACACAACTATGTATATCATGAGCCGCATGTTGTCAGATTAATAACCAGTGTGTAGTCTCACAAACCTTAAATTCACAAAACAGACATAAAACAGTCAACAGAACTGGACTTTGTTCCGTATTTTGTTTTTGGAACTAGTTGTTTAAAGCAACCCGCTTGGACTTTCTGCACTGGTCATTGGCAGAACTTTACATGTGCTAAATGTGCAGCTCACATTGCAGCGAAACATTTGGCAGAGAGACGTGGAACCGCTTGAGGATGTTTGAGCACAACTGGAATTCAGGAATTCTCTACAGATGCACAACAACAGCGGTCAATCCAAACTAATTACAGCATGTAACACTTCCTTGGAAACTGAGGCTGTATTTATATTTATCACTTAAAACAACAAACAAACAAATAAAATAACAGTACACAGGCGAGTAGTTTGACTGTAAACAATGTTGTTGTCATCAATCAACTTTTGTCCTTTTATTTTTTGTCCTTTTATTTTTTGTGACAGATTTATTTTTAAACATGCACATATTTTTGGGTTTAGGCAAGAATTAAATATTTTAATACCCCTAACATCATGTTTAATGACAGCTGTTTCAGATATTTACTGGTGAAGCAGATTACAGATCTAAACTATATCCTATTTAAATCTTTGACCCATTTATAATATATCTGGTTTTATATTAACTCTTGCCTTTAATTATGGACTTCTTTCCTATCCAAATTTTAAATAACAGCTGTCACAACTGCCCAGCTAAGAGGGAATGTTCTCAGAACGTTGGCTCACATTCCATAAATATTCTCAGTTATCATAAAACATTCTTGCAATAACATTAGTAGAACATTTCTCATTAACATTATATATCATATGTTTTTGTTAGTGGAATGTTTTAAAAATGTTACAGAACAAAAATGTTTGAAAAACATCTTATAACAAGCAATAACGTTAATACAACAAAAAAACTGGACATTTGGAACATTCAAGAACATTCAAAATAACATTTTTAACGTTTTTTACTTAATGGGAAATAGGAACTTAAATAGGAACATTCTTACAACCTAAAATTGTGGCAGGGTGAACAGCACTTCTGAGAAGCAACAGAACCTCTGATGAGTCCTCCAGTTGAACCCTGACACCCAAATATACTGTGAGCCAGACACTGTAATGTGCTTCATTATCCCTTGTATTCTCCGAAAAAACAGCCGGGTGGTTATTTGAGGTTAAATAAGGCAAATGTTCGCTGTCAGACAGAACTCGTAATATGCCGAGAGTTCCCTGCTTCTCATTATCCTAAACCTCTCTCAATAATTCTGTTTTAATGTTTTATGTCTCTCTCGCCCAATCTGTAAAACTATCATTCCACCTGCATAGAACAACCTGGCACACATTAGCTCAAAGCTATTAGCACTCGCTCACCGAGCTGTAATTCTGGCTGAGAGGAATGGAAATTTGTAATTTTTATGCCCATCTCTCACTGTGATTGATGAGGATACATACATTATATATATACACATTTACATATAGAATGGAACATTTCTCCAAGGTTTCTGTTAGGCAACAAAAATGTTAAAAATGTTATTTTGAATGTTCTAGGAATGTTCAAAATGTCCTTTCTTTAGACTGTATTAACATTACTGCTTGGTTCTAAGAACATTATTCAAACTTGTTTTAATTCTTTACGTTTTAAAATGTTACAATAACATTTTTGATACGTATGATATTTGTATATTTTAAAAATCCCACTAACGTTACTGCGAGAACATTTCGATAACTTTGAGAGTATGTCAGCGAACATTCTGAGAACATTCCCTGTTGGGATTGTTCTAGATGTACCCTGTGTTTCCCCCCCAATGTTTAAATTCAGGGGATTTTTTCAGCTAGTTTGTCATCTGCCACCAGAAAGTCTGGTGTAGTCTGGTGTAGTCTGGCGTAGTCTGGCGTAGTCTGGCTATCATTCATATTCAGTGCAGGACGAGTTTTGCCTTAAACCTTAAGATGTTTGAGAAACCCCAGCTGTACCTATAAACAACAGAAACAGTGATGCATGCTTAAGCAAACAATTCTGTAGCTTTTCAAAGTGTTTACACTGGTGCTGCCAACGCTTGTGTCCTTTAAAAGCTGTGGATCAGCAGTCAATTGATTCTACATGATTAAAGCGGCTTGAAACAATCGTTTCTCTTGTAGCAATTTATTTCTATGAAGAGCTTCTAAAAAATCTCCGAAAGCAGAAGTACACACGCTAGCGCGCTGCTCCTGCCTTCTGATAATAAAGTGTGACCCAATGCCTCAGCCATTTTCATATCCTTTTTGTAGATCCCCGAAGTCAATTAATTTACGCCGTTATAGAAGATGTCTTTTAATTAAGTCTAGCGCTCTATTAATACAACAAACTGATTTCCAAAGTCTCTGCAAACCTTAAATTAAAAGATTAATTGTAAGCACACCAAGTGTGTTGCCTTCATAGGTGGTATTTTAAGGCGTCATAGTGTTGGGTCCAAAAATGGTGGGCTGCATAATTATAAAAATCATAATTAGAATGCATTGTGACAAGCAGAAGATTCAGGATAAATGTTCATTCTATTTCATTCAACCATTTCATTTCATATCTGAAGCTGCAATTTGTAACTTCCTAAAAAAAAATTAACTAAAATGTGTTACAAACAAGTTAGTTACAAACAACTTAGTGTTTGTACATATTAGTTAGCGCAACAAGCACATGACAAATCTGTTCAACACAAAGTTTATAATAATGATTTCATTGCTAAATTATTGCTAACATGTTAAAATTAAGCTACAGATGTTTGTGTGGTGTAGATGTGCTGTCTATGCAGTATGCTTCAGTGAGTCACTTATAAGGCTCAGTGTCTTTTAGGATAGTGCTGTAGGATACGGCTGTTCACACAAAGAGTCTCCTCACACTTTTCACCGCTGAGCTATTGTAAAACGGCATTCTAAATACACAGTGCTCATAATACAGGACACTAAACATCAGCATGACGGGTGGCACTGGTCATACACTTGCATGTGGTGCTTTTTTACATCGACCAACGATTAAAAAGTAGAGCAGATAAAAGCAAAATTCAGTCATCTTTGAGGAAGTTTACAGTGACCCAGCTAACAATCTGAGGTTGTAAGAACGTTTCCCTAACATTTCCAAGTTACAAAAAAGCAAAATGTAATTTTTATGAATGTTCTAAGAATGTTTAAAACATCCAGTTTAAACTCTTTGACCATTGTTTCTGGGTTATTATTCAATTTGTTTAATTCTGTGACTTTTTGAAACGTTCACTTTGGACTTAAATATAGCATTTTCGATATACGTGATATATATATAACGTCAAAGAAACCATTCTGCTAACGTTACTGCAAGAACACTTCTTAAGAGAACTTTTACAGAACATTAGCCAACGTACTGAAAATGTTCCCGTGTTAGCTGGGGAGGTATTGGAACAGAGCTTAGATGTTTTTTGAAGTGTACACAAACTGCATCTTCAACATCAGTTCACAGATCAGATTATTGGGAAGCTTTGAAAAGAGAATGCATTAATATTTCAGGGGCTCTGTGAATTAGGTTAATCCCCTCATTCCTGCTCTCTCTCCGAGCTCCTCTCATCCAGGCTCACTTCACAATGGGAGGGCTGCTGATCTTCAGCTGTTGAGGGAAGCAGTGGCAGATGTTTCAGAGACGTGGAGAGAAACTAAGGTTGGGATCACAAAGCTGGACATCTGGAGTCGATAACAAGATATACACCCCTCAGTTGACTACACGCATACACACTCTCACATACAGTACAGCCGCACAGACTGTCTCTCACAAACACATACAGATGAGGGAAAAAACTGGATCCTACTCACTGATTCATATTAATAAATCTTCCCAGTCATACACATCCAGGGTGCTGTGGCAGATCTAAATATAACTCTGCTAGCTTTATCTGTTATGGATAATGTCTGATACAGCTGAAAGGTTTTCCTGAGAGCAGAAATGAAAAGAATCAGGGAATCATGCAGTTGTGAATATATCTATATGGGGACAGTTGTCACACTAAAACTAGTTATAGTTTTAAAAAAACTAACATTTTGAGCAAATAGTGCACAAACACAACATCCTCATATTAAGTTGTTGTGTAAATAAATTTTCATCAATGTCATTATTTAAAATTTCTGCTGGCCAAAATAGTTTTACATTTTTGTACTTCAATTTTTGTTACTTAATTTTCACACACACACACACAGAAAATACAAATATGAAGTTACGTAAGAAATATGGCGAATAAGATACATGCACAAGCAGATACATTCATGTCTGACAGTTTTCCAATTGTAGCCCTAACTATACAAAAGGATCCTGCTTGTTCGCGGTCTCTGTTTGTGTGGGCTACTCGTTTCCGGCGACATGCGCTACACAACAGAACTGAGATAAAGTCAGCAGACCATCATAACATCTTCTCAGCCAACAAATGAATTACCATAATAAAAGCAACCAGGTGTGCCGCTAGTTACAAAACAAGCCCGGTTACCATCTTGTGCACAGTGATGCAGTTGACATTGTTAAAGCTCTCCATTAAAAAGTTCATGTCAGCACTAGCTGTGAAGCTAAACACAAAAGCTAATTACAGCAATTAAGTCGTTTTGCCGCAGTGCGGAATGCACCAAAATATTTTCCCCGGGCACTTTATCTCCCGCAACAAACAATTACTTTTCAAAGCGGTCACTGAGGTCCGTCTAGCAAAGCAACAATATACCTCTCCAGTGACAGGTGGTAACTGGGCCCAGAATGATCTTTGTCCTCTATGTTGAAAAGAAAGCAGGTTTTTACCAGGTACTACAAATCTAAAGTTCTGGGTCGGTGCTTGAATCAGAACTGATGCCTTGATCACATTTTAGTCCATCCAGATAACATTCTGCAAAGGTTTCACCTTTATGCTAGTGGAGCTTGTTTGAAAAATATCCCCTTTGTTTGAAAAGAACATGGAGAAACTAAGCTAGTCACATATAGGTTTACAATCTCTCTCTCTCTCTCTTTCTCTACACACACACACACACACACACACTGATTTTCATGTTTTATGGGGACCACACACGCACACACACTTCTATGTAGGTGTGCTATAAATTTTCTAAGCACACACTAGACATACCGTTTTTGCCTGGTGGAAAATGAAACAGCAAAACATGAATTAGGAGCCACAGAACAATGTCCTGGTAACCACCCTCAACACAATATCCGTGTGGTACAGAGGTATGCATGGACAGGCACGGTTCAGAATCTACATATAGATAAAAAATCTATTTCCTTTAAATATTATACATTTATCCTCGTTTAGACACCCTCCCGCCCACTGGCGTAGGAGAAATCTGAAAATTGAAGCAAATTTGACCAGAGTTCATTTTAGATATAGACTGGCTCAAACCTCAACTGGGAGATAGAAAATGAAGTTGGGTTCATAATTATGGACCTTTATTTGCAAACGTGTGTGTGTGTGTGTGTGTGTGGTCAGTAGTTACAGACCCATGCTTCGCCATCTGAATGCTTAAGAATGCCAAACACACTCTCAGAAACAATAATCGACTTTCTTTGTGTTTCACTCCAGCTAATCAGATACGATATCTCGATGCCAAAGTTAGAAAGTATAAAAAGAACAAAGGAGACTCTTCTCAAAGAATAAACTCATAATGAGCGAAGAAACATCCATTTTCTCAAGAGCAAAAGCCCATTTCTTTGAGGACCACTCTAGAGGAGGGAAATAATTAGAAGGACTGTTGTCACAGTAAAACTCTGGAATTCTATTGGGACGCATCAAAACCCTCCATTCATTATTTTAATTGGCCGGTGATGAGACAGGCCCACTGTTGTATGACATCAGAGCGGAAGAGAGATACATCGCCAGACACAGAGGCGAGGAAAGCGTAATCATTTTCTGTCATCTTCGGAGCCTTGGTGTTGTTGTTGTTGGTTTTTTTCTAGTCTGTATATGAATGCATAGGATTTTATGTGGGAGGTTTGTGGGAGAGAGAGGGAAGGGAACTTAATCGAGATGGTGAGACGGATAGTTGACTCCCTGCCCTCCAACGTCTAGATGGACACATGAGTGTCAGGAGAGCGGGCGTACTGGGAGCTGCTATTGCTTGGGCTGGGCACAAAAGAGCTCACTGTTTGTGTGTGTGTGTGTGTGTTGGAGGGGAGGTCTCGCAGCTCATTTTTCCCGTGTAAGAGCTATCAGCGTCCTGTCTCGACAGCAAACAATGTCCGTGTCTGATGAAAGTGCAAAGAGACGTGACGTTCACATCGCTGGAATCTTTTGGGCTACTGAGAGAGATGGAGTGATAAGAAGCAAAATAATGTAGAAATGACATGATTGTGCCAGAGATCTCTGTGTGAGAAGACCCTGTGCACATTTCTGCTGTGTTTCTCAGACGCCTTTCAGAGGACAATGATTGTTCTGAGGCTGAGATCTCACTCAACCTCTAAGACTTAATAGAGATCTGTTTGTTTTATTAGCTCGCTCTCAACTGTTTCTATTAAATTTCCTGGCGAGACATTAAAGGTGACATTAACCTGACATGCAATAACAGTACAGAGCTATAGTTATTGTGTTTAGCATAGCTTGGACCATTTAAACGTGGAAGAAAATGGAGAATTATGTGATTTCATTTGAAATCCATAATTTGATTGCAGATGTGTTTCATATTGGTGAACCTGAGCTCAGTTTGGGACATCTCATCTTTGGACCTGTTTCTCAGGATAAAAGGAGACGTGCAAAAATTCATTTTCTTCCCATTTTATCTCATCACTGTCTAAGAGGAAAAACAGAAAAAACATTATAATACATCTTACTGATTTAGTGATCTTGGTGATTTTTGTTCTAATGGGTTTATGTCAGGTACAATGTATCCCTCCTCCATGGCCTCCATCTCAATTATCCGTCCTTTCTTTCTCTCTTCCTCTATTCTTCTCAGTAAGGGCCCCTTCTCCAGCTTTAAAGGGACCGGCCCTGGCTTCAGTGTAAAGTATCCTGCACTCACTCATATTGTTGCCTCAGACCTTCCATTCACTCCGGGAGCAACAAAAGGGATCGAATGATCCACAAGGCGCCGCTCCTCATACAGAAGCGGTCACATGACCGTCCAGTGTGGGGTTATGTTTGGGTGGAACACACAAAAAAAACACAGACATTGTTAATAACATTGTTAGTAACTGTTGCCGTTTTGTAGATGTACCCAGCTAACAATTTTAGGTTGTGAGAATGTTTCCCGAATGTTTCCGATATGTAATTAAAACATTAAAAACTTCTGAAAGTTCTAAGAACATTTAAAATTTCCAGTTTTTTAGGCATTGTGTTAATGTTACAGTTTGGTTATAAGTACATTTTTTATAACTTCTTTAATTCTGAAACTTCTTGAAACGTTCCACTAACAACTTAAAAATAGCGTCTTTTATATGATGGACAACAATGAAAAGCTCTAATAATGTTATTGCAAGAAAGTTTAAGTAAATAACTTCAAGAAGAAACTTTGTATTTGAAACAAGACAAAACAACCATTAAAATGAAACAGCTAAATATCTTAAGCTATTTCTTATTAAATTTCTTGTTGTGTGCACAATGAGTGTTATCAAGTCAATAAAGATTGCAATCCACTGAAAAAAGTCACAATACATAAATAAACAGAATAGCTAGATTACCCTTAAAATTAAATACACATCACACACTGTCACACAGTTAATATCTATAACTACACTGGACTACAACAGCATATTAAGAACTATATAGTGTTATGTTTTATGATAGAAATAAAGACAGATGGCATTATCAGCGCAGTTTCACCCGAGCCCTTGTTAAATTCTGCCTCTGCATGCAGGAGTGTTTTCTGTGCTTGTTAGGTTGTTGCTTACTGGCCAATGCCAGAATTAGCTCCGCCCCCAGGTCTCTGTGCTTCCCTATTCTGTAGCTGTCTTGGGTCTCTCCTTGAACGCTGAAGTCTGTTGGATTTTTTAGCCATTTTATCATCTGCCAGGCGAAAACTGGCACCACTAATACATAATTCCACCAACAAGTAACAGTTCATTAGCCTGAATGTTAAGTACACTGATTGTTTATGCTTGGTAAACAATGGTAATTCTTCAATATACTGTACAGTTCATTTGGTGTTTGGTCATAGCTGTGTGTATATTTCTATTGACACGCATTTAACTCTATATATTTGTTGTCCTTTACGCATGACCCATCCAGTCAGCTTTTAGACCAGAACTATTCATTTTACGGGACTAATTTGATGAAAAGCCCCATTTCTGTGTGTCCGCTAAGTTTATTTTCCTTTCGCTAAAAGTTTCAGGCCCTCACGGCTTCTAGAAAAGGTTATTTTATAGGCAAGGGAAGCAGAAAACAGATGGTGCGTGTAGATCTACTGATATATAGGGTATTCTATGTAGGACATGAATCTGGAATCCCGGAGCACCGCTGTGTTCATCTCACCACATGTTTCCTTTCTTCTCCACTCTTATCCGTGACCTTTCGTCAGCTTTATAAGGTGCTACATTTCACCTTGAGACTCTCGGATCCTTTCTTGTTGACCTTCCCGGCCATTTCCAAACTTCAATAAGTGGGCAGAAAGTTGTGGAGCGAGAGAAAGGCAGGAAGTATTATGTGTGGCTAACGGATTGGGTTCCGGGGGCCATGTGCATACGGATCCCAGACTGAGGAGTGTGGGGTGGGGCGGTCGGAATTCTGCGCAGATGTTCAGCAGATCTTGGAGCAGCAGGGAGATGGTGGTCACGGCAACCATCACATCATAGGGAATGAAGGAAAGGGAATCAAAATGCAGATGCCCACCGCCTCCAATCCTCCCTTCACAGTGGACTCGGACAACCTCGTCTGTTCAGCGTTCTGTTTTCAGCTGAACCTCTTATTCTCCACAGCCAACATTTTCTAATTTTCTCTAACTCCCAGACTCATCCCGTCCCTGCAGATACGTCCTTCGCAGTCGTACCACGACAGATTGACATCTGTAATCGGGGATATTGGCATAGCGACGGTACGAAAGAGCCGAGGAAGAAACTGAATAACCGCAGCAAGATAATAAATGTGAAATTTCATTCAGTTTTGTCATATTTCCTAGAGGTGGGGAGCAAAAATTCATTCACTTGCTCTGAGATCCACCAACATCCATTGGAAAGTGATTAGAATTTAAAATGAATTATTATTAATTCCAGTTATTGAAAACACACACACCTACACACACATATATACATATACATAAACACACACACATACATATATACAAACATATGTACACATACATAAACACACACACATACATATATACGAACATATATACACATACATAAACACACACACATACATATATATATATAATATATATATACACAAACATATATATATACACATGTATATCAGTTCTTTATGCTGCAGTGGGTGTATAGTCAAGCATACATGGGATTTTTGCTTAATGTATCAACATTGTTTTAGGCGTTTCTTCTATAACTCCTCTACAACACTGCAATGTCTCCAGCAGCAGTTGTAGGAGAACATCTCATAAGTTTGAGTAGATATCTGAAGTATTATCAGAACTGAAGGTCAGAAGAAGGTATTTCACAAGAGTGTCGTGCTATATTTTATTTAAAAGAACTAACGTACCTCATCAATAAATAATCAAGGAACTACATACATGTTCAGTCGTCATGCTGCTTGCTTTTCTTAGCATACATGCCCATAACACTGTAAATATACAGCTCAACGGATCATCTTACAAACAGTACGTGTATAGTTTTCATTTCCTGTTCATTACCTCTCAATGTTAGTTAACAACAAACGGCAACATGTTATACAACAAATTTTACATTGAACAAGAAAGGATCGGATTGTATTCATAAGGAGTTGATCAGATTGTGAGAAATGGTCGGTGTATGACAAGCAAGGGTCTAAAAACCGTCGTTGGATTATTATAAAGACAAACAAATTGGGGAAAGGGTCAGTTGTGGTTTCGTGTTGATTTTAAAGGTGAAGAAAAACTAAGTTAGAAACTGCAGAATTAATTTATCTTTCAAGGGCAAAGAGCAACTTCTTCTCAAAGGTCACTTGTGTGTTGTTCTCGAGTCTAACAGAGGAAACAAAATACCAGTAAGTTAGTAAACAAAACCAGTTACCAGTAAAAGACCTACTTGTCTTTCAAAAAATTACAGTAATCAAAAAATACATTTCTTTAAAACATCGATTTCTCAAAGAATAATTAGGACCATTAGGGGTTAGAAACAAATGTTTTAACAATGTTGTCTGATGGTTGTGCCCTTTCTAAAGCTCACTGAATAAGCACATTTCTGAGTATTCTAATTGGAGCCCAATAGTTGAATGTCAAAACATAAACAACACAGTGACTCTCCTCTGCCATACTGCAAACACAGAGTTACGGTTTACTACCCTGAATACTTTAAAACTAGTAAAGAGAACAATGTAAAACTAGCAGCTGTTTATTAACTGGTGCTACCAACTAACAATTCTGGGTTGTAAGAATGTTTCCCTAACGTTTTCAGTAAGTAACAAAAACATTAAAAATTTTTGTTTTTTTAATGTTTTCCAGTTAACTGGGTAATACGCAATATTTAAATTGTTAAAGAATGTTTCCAGTTAACTGGGTAATACGCAATATTTAAATTGTTATTATGTTCTCAACCACTTCCTACTTGCAATATTTTTCTTAAGACACTCCGAAACGCAGCCAACATATCCTGATCTCTCACACTCTGTTATTGATTGGCCAACAACATAGTCTAACTCTCCAAGATCTGTGAGATTCTTTAGCACAGATGGATAGACAAAACAAATCGAATGAAGTCTTTGAAATGACAAAGAAGCTCAACAGTGAGGCTGGTGCTTTATGAGTGACTCTGATTGTATTCAGGACCTTCTGGATGTTTTTTTAAAATGGAAACTGCTCTATATTTCCACGATCAGGGACAAGCTGAAGACAGAGAACACATAAACTGTACACTATACTCCAGAAGGTCACACCACATTCATTTTCTCATGAAAATTGAAGAGAAGGGCTTCCATCTCTCTGTGCTATAGGCTGACAAGACACTCCTGCCTGAAAGACCTGACTCGACTTGAATTGTGTTCTGCATTGAGGGAGCTTCCAGAAGGATCCATCCATCAGTGACTGTTTGTGTTGATCCTTCAGATGTTGAAGATAAGAGCAAATGAGAAAATAAAAGCTTAGAAACGCATCATTTTAACTTTGACCCACAGGGAAAATAGATGTTTTCAGAGTGAGATTTCAAAGCTTGATTTTAAGTGTATTTAAACAAACTATTTCCAGGTTTGTAGCTTTTCTTGTATGAACTTATTTTCATTTATTCTTCCATTTCAGAGAATGAGAAACACAGAGAAGGAGAGTCAAAATGATTTTTGATGATTTAAAACGACAGGTGTCATAAAACTGAAAATATATAGATGCAGATACTCTAGATAGAAACACTGTAAATCATATTGGCTGTACATCTCCACTCACTTGTATTAAAATTAAACTAAAAAATTAAATTACGTTAAATCGCTATGGAAAAGTTAAAACTGCTTAAATTATTTTGATCAGGTGATGTAAAACCATGTATGCAATCACTATTTTTACAGATGGACAGACAGACAGACAGACAGACTGACAGATTAGCCATACAAAATATGAAGTAGTGACGTGAGGGCCAGGTTTGGTGACCCATACTCAGAATTTGTCCCCTGCATTTAACCTACCCAGTTAGTACACACATTGGAGTGGTGTATAGTGGACACACACACACACCCACACACACACACACTACAGCCGGGGAGCAACTGGGGCTGAGGTGTGTACGGGTGGTTCCACTACAGTGGTTTAAGCTGTAGGAACGCTGAAATGACTAGAAAACTGTTAACAGCAAGATGGTATAACACTGTATATTTTCTGTCAATTTCCACCCTTCTGCTACTTATACCAACCACGGAAATAAGCGCAGTTAAGAAGTGGGAGAGCGTTGCTATATGATTATATTGTATTGCACTATGTTGCTTTTATTATTAACAATGGATCAAAACTAGTAGGTACAGAGTTTACAGGTGAAAGGATTTATTAACATTTCTGCCTGAAGTTATACAATGAAATGGTTACAATGAAGATGCATGTACATGGTAAAATAACATACGCAATTAACCTTAAACAGTGTATGTGAAGAATATTACCTTATAAAGAATAGAAATAGAGAAAGAAAGGTGAGAAAAGAGAGGCTGAAAGTTGGGCCTAGAGTTCAGATAGAGATAAGCATAAAGTAAAAGCACCCAAAGGAAAGAAAAGTCAGAGCATATCTTACATTCCCCTTTTATCCTTCCTTGACCATGTGACTGAAACCAACCTAAGATAATCAAACTGACCAATCAGAGGACCATGTTTAACCCCCACTGTACTGAACAAATGGCAACCCCCCTACATACAACACAAACACCTCAGCCAATAGCCTTTGTTCTCTATCAGCTCATCTGTGGGGTCAGGAATGCAAAGGGTCCCTTAAAGCAAGGAGATGGGGGTGTGACACAGCAACAAATGCCATTGAATATTCAACCCTACAGGTGTCTTGCTTAGGGGCAATTCAGTTGTTTTTCTGCCGGTATTGTGCATCGAACCTGCAACCTTCAGGTTACAAGTCCTCTCTAAGACACTAACCATCAGGCCACAACTGCTCCAAATCTCCAAATCCATACCAAATGTGTGATTTTCTAATGCAGGTGAGAAGGGGCTCGCTAAAAGAACCAGCTCTGTGTCCTTCTCAACAGGAGACTGTAGCTGACATCTCAGCTTCTGCCCCCAGTGGAGTGTTTGCCCAGCTCTGCTCTTTGTCAGACACCGTTGCCGGGCAACCGAGGGGCACGTGGTAGTACCCTGGTGCTGTCCTGGAGCATTTTGCGGCTGTCGCATCTGCGCTAGGTCTTATTAGAACTGTGAAGAGATCCCTGCTTTACCAATTGGCCCGTTTATTAGAAACATAATGAGCGCGGTCTGACTGTTTGTGCGGCAGCTACACTGCAACAGCTCTGCAGTTTAAGTGGATTATTTACTGGATTCATCTGTTGATAGAACAAGCCTTAATATCCCGTATTAAGATTAGATCAGTGCATTAAAATAATCCGTCATGATTAATCTTGTGGTTTTTGGCATTAATGTAGATATTTTCAGATTTTTTTTTCAGAAAAAAAATGCATTGCTTTTAATATTAATGCATTCAATTCAAAATTCATTGGTCCACATTATGCAAAACAGAAAAGGTTTGCCTTTATAATATTTCAACAAAATGTCCTAAAACGAGTTTTCAGTTGTCGTCCTCATCAATCCATCTTTTTGCCAACCCCACTCATGCAACGGTCCAATAAAGACCTTTCTCATGATCTAATCAATTATTAATAAAGGTTATTTAATGTTAGTTAACATTAGCTAATGCGAACATGAACGAACAATGAACAATATATTTGTTCAGTATTTCTTAACCTCAATCTCATTTGTTCATTGTTTTCTTGTGTTAGGTAATTATGCATTAACTAGTGTTACCTTTTGGTTTTTAATATGTATAGTAAACGTTAAAACTAACTAAAACTAATAAATGCTGCAGAAGCATTGTTCATTGCTACATTAACTGAGGTAGTTAACTAATGTTACAGTGATATCAGGTGTTTGTTGTTATTTTTATACAATAAATCATTCTTTAGAAGCATTTATTTATAGAAGAATGAAGTGGTTTTAATGTCACATTAGGTAAATGTGTTTAGCGTTACCTTAGACAGCCTAAGGTCCTTCACAGATATTCTAGAATCTAGCCTGAGCTAATGATATTGGATGGTATGTCATCTTGTTACAGCAGACGTGTGTGCACGGCTACACAGCTGTATGATCCTGTGTCATATAAGGTACTGCAGCTACTGCATGAAATTAGTCCCAAGAGATTATCTGCGCAATGTTTCCGGTGGTACAATACTTCCTGCTCTCCCATCCTAATGTGCAGAGACAACTATAAGTAAAGCCATTTATTGCTTGATTTCCCTGTAGAGAACAAAGCCTGTGGCCCTGCAGTGTTATCATAGCATTGCTGTGTCGGCTTGAACATTCAGACCAGCCTGACACAGTAACATGTGCTCATCTGTTTGCTTGACAATAGTAGACGTGGGGCGTGTCTGGTCTGTTATCTGCTTTACGTACTTTTTCATTACGCACAAGTCAAATGAAGCTGAACATTTGCCAGGAAACTGGACCCAGCAGATCACATTACAATCCATTATTATAAGATTACAGTTGTGAATCAGAGTAACGTTTGCTCACTAACAGGTTTTTGCTTATTTGTAACCCAAAAAGTTTAAAATTTCATCTTCAAAATTTCAGGTGCGATGCAACTAAACTCCAGTTATCATATTGAAAATAAAATGATTATTTAGCATTTTTAAATATGCTTCCATTTATATTTCGGTCATGAAACGATTCAAAGTAGAGACATTAAGTCATCATACTGAAAACGGAAGTGCATGTATTGCAACGCAAGATGCAATAAATGCTAATCGTTGCGTAGCCAGTTTCGTCGCCAGTTTCGTCGCCATTCCAGTCAGCTCCTCTAATGTTCTGCTAATGGTGCAGAAATTACACATTTAGCTTTAAAATGACATTTTATTAGTTGACTTCAGCCAATTTACAGTTGTAGGCCTCATGTACTGTAAGCCACATTTCCTGGAGAAGTGTGACCCCACTGCCTGCTGTGTTAATGGACTAACCAACTCCTGCCCAACTGTCAGCTTCAGTTTCGTTTGAAATTATGGCCCGGATGGACTCTCATAGCAAAGCACTGACACATTATTTTTCTGCTCTGCTCTGATCCAGACTTCTTCCTCAACAAACACAAAGTCACACATCTCCAGAGCTGGGGACTGTGTAGCCGAGCGTTTTTTCGGGTTCACTTAAACTTTAAATGCCTAATACAATCAGATAGCAGAGACAGTCTGTGTTTATTGGATTGTGTGACTGAGGCTGCACACGGACACTTCCTTTCTACAGCAAAAGACATCAGATGAGTTTCATTCTTATGCAGAGAGCGTAACAACCTTCACAAGAGTGCAAGAGATTTCAGCTAAACAGTAAGCAGACGGGACACCTTGAGTAAAACTGAGTTGTTACGAGTTGAACAGAGAGATGCAGCCTTAATCTGTAACTTGTTTTTTGTTATCTGCTGCAACATTTAAAATGGAGTAGGTGATTTTTCCAGAAACATTTTTTGTTATGCTGGTTGAAAATCTTATCACATCCAAAAAGCAAGTAAAGTGCTTCAAATATAATTATATAATTATAATATATATCTTCTCTGAAAGGTGTAGGACCATGTTTGTCCAATCACTGCATTCGGCCGATTGCTATGGCTTTGGAGATCTCTCTGAAGGGAGGGCGGGATCTTATGCTATCAAAGCTAGCTTGCTATTGGCAACCTCTCTGAAATTGCTGACCCTACCTTTAATCCACCTCAACACAGTAAGCACAACCAGGTCAGGTAATTGTTCTGGTTGGATACCATTGATCAGCTGATGGCCATCAGCAGAGATTACATTTAAAAGACTGCAGACAAACATATGATCACATTGCACGGGTACAGCCACTGTAAGACTATCTCTGACATTAATAACAATCATACTGTATTAATATTTGCATCATTTATGAAATATTCAAATACACCTCTGAAAAAAACAGCACTGAATGAAAGTAAGATTGTTTTGATTGGCAATATAGAACAAGAGATTTCTATTCAAACGTTTACATATTTTTAACAAATTTGAGTTTGTGATTTTAAAGTGAGACTTAATTGACGTGATCTATGTGGATCTTCCAGCGGGAACTGTATCACATGATGTTCTTTTTCTTTCTTCCTCTCATAATAAAAGATAAACATCAGATGAAGGAGAAACAGGTTCAAACAGGCAGTATTGCAAAATAAGAGCGAAAGAAAACTTCTAAAAGACTGTATGGTGATTTTTTCAGGAAGTGTTTCAGAATTATAAGTGCATCACTAATCAAAACGTTGGCAAGACTTCCACATTTCAAAAATCTGGATTTTTTTCTTGAAGGCTTTCTGTTCTTCTTTTTAATTGCTTGCAGACCAGAGACCAAACAAAGCTGTTTATCCAAGAAAAATCTGACGTCATGAATAAAACGTACTTGAGGTTAAAGAAAAAAGATGCTCTCATTAATTCAACTATTTATATAACAAAAACTCGTATTCAGACGATTTAGACCGAGACACATTTTTAGGCATTAAGCACATCGATTGCTGTTTTAATCAATGTCTTTGTTTTTTCAGGAAATCACATAATTATTACCTCGTGTGTTTGCTTATTAGCGTTTCTGCTGATTCTCCTCTAAGATTCATCAATTATGATGGCTGTAATTTGGAACAAATTGAGAGTATAAAGCGCGTATGAGGTAATGCTACACAACTCAAGTCTTTAGCTGAAAACTGGCGACTGAGAAAATTCAAAGCGTGTGATAAAATGAGAACGTATTCTTGGCTATAAGCCTGGAAGGCAAATGAAAGCAGTTCTTATTCAGACAGGGCAAACAATGAACAGATACAAGACCCATATGTTTTAATCACTGCAAATGAGTGAGACACACGAGCAGACAGATAAAGGGTCGGTCTTCTGGCCTGCATGTTCTGATTGCAAAGACACGAATGTAAAAATAACTACAGAGACATTAATAAGCTCTCGCTTATGCACAAATAAGAAATAGCTATTTTTAGAGATTGTGCTTTGAAAGGTTTATTGGGTCCAGGAATATGAAAACAACAATCTTGTTCATTTAATCATGGAGAAGAACGTTAGCTTATTTGAGCAACAGTGTAAAAACAGCCAAGAATAACTGCATCCACTTTATGGTCTACACTCACTACCTGTGTGTCCCATAGCCTCCTGGTCATATTACACGGTTAGTTCACCAAATAAGGAAAATTGTGTGTTTATCTACTCATGACCTTCTAAAACGGGAAGTTTAATACAATGTTGACACTTCACCTCAGCTAATAGGGAACATTCTCAGAATGTTGGCTAGCGTTCTTTAAAAGTTCAAACTTTATATGTCAAAATACAGTTACAGAATTAAAAATGGTCTGAATAACATTATTAGAACCAAGCAATAATGTTAATCCAATGCCAAAAAATGGACGTGCTGAACGTTCCTTTGAACGTTACATTTTTGTTACTTTAAGGAAATCTTAGGGGAACGTTCTTACAACCTAAAATTGTTAGCTGGGTCTTTTGCATACAGTGACAGCCTGCAGAGACCGAGGAACAGAAATTCCCATCAAAATCATTTATTTGACTAATGCGCTGGATTGTCAGCATTCGTCTCCATTTAGCTTTAGCGTATGAAAAGCTCTGCTCTTTTCCATAAAATGAAAGCAAATGAGGACAGTATTTATACTGTACATCTCAGTGCTAGATCAGTATTTATTATACTGCACTTACTGTATTTTTTGTACACTGTGGTCAATGTGGTTTTAATATGAAAAAGCCATTTCGATTTAAAAACTTTGTCTCCTTTTGTGTTTTATACGTCATTCCTGACTGACATTAAATTATATAAACATAACCAGATAAACTAATTAAACATTTCCCAGCTGAGTTGCTAAGCGTGAACGTACATGAATGCTGATAAAATATGGAACGCATAAAGATATGTAATCTCTCATTGTTATCCAAAACTGACAGTACAACATATGCTTGCTATAATTCAGCCCCTCAGGCTGTCCTGAGGGCACATATGTCATTTAAGCTCCAGTGATGTGTGTGTACAAAACGTATAAAGTGAATGAAATAAATAATGGAACATTGAGAAAACATTTAAGTTCGTATGAACTCAGAATACCCAGAGGACAAGAAAAACGATTCGCTGGTATCTCGTGTGACAAATAACCCAGAACAGTTCTGTTCAAAATAGCACACCGTATTACTGTACTAATCTGATCGTAGTTAGAAATGATTCTGTATGCTGTGTGTACAGAACTACATACAGTCTGGCCAAATGTGCTGTATTGTGCACGGACACTGTTGGGAAAACTATTCCGTAATGCACAGAGACGTTATTTTCTTCCTGCCAAAACGATTTTACAAAGACTTGGAACAACAAAAATGCAAAATGGCCACTTTTATTTTAGGCATAAGAACTGGAGTCCAACTCCTCCTCTTAATATAAATGATTAAAACTTTAGTTTTGTGGAGTAATTTTTATGCAAGCACAATTTGTCTTTGTCTACCAGACTAATTGCAAGCATTTAAGCATGAGCTTGTAGATCATCAAGTGTCTCAATGATAATAAACACACATTGACTGATTGCCCAGCTAACCATTCTTAGAAGTTATCAAAAACGTTCTTGTAGTCTAGAAAAACATTTTTTATACCAAATATAACACTGTTCATATTCCAAAAATGTTCTTCTTAAGTTCTTAGTGGAACTTTTTGAAGACGTTACAGAGATGGAAAAAAAGTTTGAATAACGTTCTTATAACCAAACAATAACGTTACCAACTAAATATATCTAAAACATCTAACATCTAAAAATCTGGATGTTTTGAACGGTCTCGGAACTTTCAAAATAACATTTTAAATGTTTTTGTTACTTCATGGAAACATTACAGAAACCAACAGCCTACAGTTGTTAACCAGGTGTGTACGCTGTGCAGTAAGCAAAAGGCGAGGAAACACACCTAAGACAGAAGTATGGAGGGGTAATGGTGAAAGACTTGACTGGAAAACTGCTGTTCTTTCAGGTACTGTTCATCTGATTCACTCCAGATGGTGAAGTCTTGTACAGTAACAGTAGTTGACGTGACAGCTTGCTGCTGAATCATGGGAAAGATTATTGAAGGGCCTAAAGCATTTT
>JAZGTI010002150.1:0-16927 GCA_036877585.1 Botia kubotai
CCATGCGCTGGGATCTCATCACTGGAGAGTAAGAGGCAACCACATGAAGCAAACTGGGTTAAATAAATCATGTCGCATTAGTGCGGTGCAGTCTGACAAGTGATTCCCGAATGTTCTCAGGTGTCCAAATCCACATGACCACACAGTGGAGCTTCTGCAGAATGGCGTCTCCACATCCAGCCGCTTCTCCTTCCGCATGTTCATCTTCACGACCAACTCCTCTAAGGTTTACCTGCACTGTGCTGTTCATCTTTGTCTTCTGTCCATCAATAGCTGCACAGCGGTGAGTTTGCAGATTCTCTTATATAATGTTTCTGAGTTTTTGAGTAGTTGATATAAAATTACAGTCCCCCCCTCCCCCCTTTTAGCCCTGTAGCTCTGGGTACCACCGTAGGGCGCGCAGGTCTCTGGACTTCCACGACGGTTCCTCAATATCTGTTGGTCCTTTTGTCTGGTCTAATGGAACCACAGGTGAACACTGAAATAATGTTATTTTCTGATTTAAAGTGTTTTGGCTGCGGATCAATTATAATTTCATTATATTCATTCATTTATATCGCATTATATTCCCTCTTCACAGACATGCGGGTCGCAGACCAAGCGAGGGCATCTGTGGCTTCTTGTCTGTTCAGTTCTCCGATGGTTCTGCTTGTTCCTCTGATGAGCGTTCTGACTTTCCTTAAGTAGATTTCCACGAGAGAAACATGTTACACGCACAGCGTCTGATCTCATTTGAATGAGTGTGACACTGACGCCACACTGATTATATACACTTTTTTAATTTCATAGTTGTAACCTCTGTGTGTTTGGCTAATGACTTGTATAAGAATTATTGTTAATCATGAAGTAAAAAATTAACCTTATTAGACATAAAAGGTGCAGAAATAAAAATCAAATGAAGAATTGAAAATTAGCTTTTAATTTAATTTCATTTAATTTCATATATCTTTATGTGTGAGGCAAAGTAATACACAACAATAAAAATAATGATCTTTTGTCTTGTTGTGCTTTGTTTGGCTAATGTGGAGGCTCTGGGGGGGGAGTACAGTAGACAACAAGGGTCAGATTTTTCTCCTCAACCAATCATACAATGGCCCGGTGTCATTGGTCCGTGTCTCAAATGGCAACATAAGCCCTTACAGTCTTCCTCCACATCCACACTTTGTGATAGTGGCAGTATGTGGCTGCATAGACTGTTGGGCAGTAGGGCCTGTCTTAATAGCCACACATGCGGTCTTTGCACTTGACCACTTGTCTACTTCCATGACAGATTTTCTGTATTTGGCTCAAGTGTTTAAGTGGACGTGAAGACCAAATTAGTGTGTAGAACTTTGGTACGCGGTGGGGCACACTTAGCTATTGCATTCAGCTGCAGCAAAAACGTGCAACACTTTACGTTTATTTACATATAAATGATCTGTAAACGTCTAATTAATTGAACTTACACTCTGAAGTTTTCTCTGACAATAGCGGGGAACAGTTGTTACATTGTTGCACGGCGCATAAGAGTCCGGATTCTAACCACATGGCAAATAATACCGACCTAGACATGCTGCGATACAGAACTTCTTACATGTGGTGGCACAGGGGGACCAAGAACCAGTTGGGGCGAGAGTCATGGGAGAAAATTAGATTTCCTGTAGCTCAGTGGTTAGAGCATGGTGTTAACAACGCCAAGGTCATGGGTTGATCCCAGGGATTGCATGTACTAGCATGAAACAATGTGTAGTATAACGCAATGTAAGTCGCTTTGGATAAAAGCGTCTGCCAAATGCATAAATATAAATGTAATGTAAATGTAAAATCAGCAATAGTTTTTTGCTTGGAAAACATTGATTTCTGTGCTTGTTACATGAATCGCTGTACGTGTGAGTGAAATCTGCTTATCTAGTGCTTCTCTTTATCAGCAGCTGGTGATATCACCTGTTTCTCAGATCACAAATATGTGATTGTTCGGCTCAAGCAAGTTTTGACAGAGGTTATCGTGACATGCTTAGTATAAACAATGATATATTGTATATATTTTAATGATATATATATTGTATGCATTATATATCATTTTTGTTTTGTTTATACAATATATTATATATGTCGTGTAAACAGACCACAGGGGGGCTAAGACATACGACATATATACATATGTATAAACATACATAGATACGAGGCTAAGCTACGACATGTTATATTGGTACACTTTTTAGGCCACTTTTAATGCCACATATTTCATATTTACGCAACATATTATTTCAGATTACATAACTGAGTACATACCATGAACAGAGACCTGGTCCGTGGTTGGGTCTTGAGTCAGCTTGTCCCAGCCCTCTAAAAAGACATTCCTGCTAGATCCAAAGCACAAGTCCAGATGCTGAGACCACAGAAACAATCCAACACGAGACTGAGAGTCAAAATTCAGACATGCTCTGACCAGACGCAGGACTGTCACAATCCTGTCACAAAAAGACTGGGTACTAAACATATGCAGGGCTGACAGGACCATGATAGCTGGATAAATGATACACTTAAATAATGCTAATATATCTGTATAACACCAATAATAATGATAATAATAACAATAAGAATAATAATGATAATAACAATAATTATAATAATAATCTGCCTAGTAGCTCTGTAGTTTATTTAGTAATCCTTTCTTTTGAATTAAAGAAAAGTTTAATAGTATTCATTCAAGTATTAATCATATAACTACAATGTGAAGAATTTTTTTTGTTTATGCTATTGACAATTGTTTGCGTGAGAAATGTTTTGTCGCTTTACTTTCACTTCAGAAGAATTTGAAGAATGTTGTTTTGCTGCTTGAAATGTTCTGTCATAGAGAACAAAATAATGTTCTTGGGTTTGTAAAGCGTTCAGTCATTCAGTCTCAAGGAAATAAAATAAACATAAACTACAATTGATAAGTTCAGTGAGTCCATTGTGACAGAAAGTGTCCGAATGTGAAAAAATAAATAAGGAAAAATATATTTCTCTTAAACTTCGCATGGTTAATGATGTTAAGATATACACACTTTTACTTTCTCAGAGACTCAAGCACTGATCAATCCGGAATGTTCCACCATTCCGAACATGTTTCTGGGAAGACTCGGGTTCTATTGACCTTAAATCAACCATAAAGAAACCTTAGAAACACTTTAGAAACACTAGAAACACTTTCACAATAAGCTTGAGTTTTACGACTCTGTTACACTCTTTAAAAACGAATGTTACACTCTTTAAAAACGAATGTTACACTCTTTAAAAAGGTTTCCTTAGATTCATATTGTATTCTATTTTTCTAATCGCTGTATAAGCTCTGTTGGGTGACTGAATTCTTGTTTCTTTAACATTCATAAAAAGTCATTTACTGTCTGGTTTATACCATATTTCTGTAATGTTGTTTTAATCCATCACTAAATAAAGATATTACATAAATGATGTAGGTCACAGTTACGCCTGCCGTGTGATGTTTGCATACCAGTAGTTTAAGAATTACGATGAATGTAGACTGCTGGTAATCAATTGTGTAACGTGTAACACAAATAGATAAAAGTTAACAAGGGATGGTCTTTCCCTTTATCTTTAAATGTTAATGTCACGGATTGGCCAGGTTCTACCACCTCACTCACACAGCGATCACAGTCACCTGATTACTGATCAGACGCACCTGCAGCCAATCACCAGTTACACATAAAAGCACACACCACACACCAGTCATTGTCCGGGCTCGTTTGCACGAAGCGGACTCATTGTGTTTCTCTGCCGAGTTCACAACAAACTTACCTGTTGATACTTACCTGCATTCTCGTTCTGTTCCAGTCTGAAGTCAATTCTCTGTTCCAGTCAGCGGTGTGTCAGCCGTAAGCCTGTCTGTTTGACACCAACGGTGTGTGTGTGTGTCTCGTCTGAAGTTCTACTCCCGTCGTTCCTGGGAAGGATAAAGATCTATAATCAATCGTCACATCTACACATCAAGAATCATATCTGGACTGTTATACTTACCCGGTTCTGCACGTTATCATCTCCAAATTGCTCTGCTGAAATAAACCTTGTTATTGTTATCACTTACCTCTCTCGTTTGGTCTGCTTCCGTAACAGTTAAACCCTTGTAGCTCCCAGAGAAATTCTGTAACGTTCTAATTGTTGACCCGTAGGTGAGTTTACCATCTTGAGAAGCAGTCAATACGATCAGTTATATAGGTTTTGACCTTTGACCTATTATATATATATAGGTTTTGACTTGGTCACCAGTGTCTTGATGATATTATGATTAGTAACTTAAATAGCAATTTAAACTTAATTAAAAAAGCAGGAGTTAAAAAGCAAATCCTCTGGCAAAGTAACGTGCGTCAGTCTAGAGAAATCTTAATTAACCAGTTAAACCTCTTAATCACTCACTGACTCATTGTTTAACTTAAACAAGTTTAACTTGTTTAACTTTTTTTTATCAGTGTGACAAATCAGAGTTTTTTTTCTTTCTCTTTGTAATGTTGTTGCCAAACTTGTTGCAAAGGTTAAAGCTGATCAACAATGATAAAAGTAGCACATCTTTTGTAAATGCTTATAAATTTGCACACACGCCACAATACACAAAGCATTCAGAAATGTGCCGCAGGTTTGTAAAAAACATGTTATGGTCATATTGTCAGTTAATGCACACACATCTTTTAAACCTTGTGGTCATATAATAACTAGATTAATTAACATAGTGACACATTTTCAGGATTTCAGACAGAAACTCAGAGTTGAGACTCTTGTACTTGTGTACAGTGAAAATCAGTAGGATGTTTAATAGCCTGGGCTGACTGTAACAACTAGCTTTTATTAAATACTGTATTATATATTTGTTAAGTTTTCTCTCTGTGCAGTGATGAGTGTTTTCATGTTTTCCTGCACCAGAAGGTGCAGGAGACAATCTGAGAAAAATCTGACTGGAAGTCCGGTATAATGATAATAATGATTAAATGATGGGAAGAAGAATAATGATTAAACACATTATGTATCGGTTTTAAATCTCATGTAACATAGCAGTAAAATACATAGCATGTGTTTATTAAAAGAGTATATTTGATATAAAATAATAACAAATATTTTTTCCACTGTAACATTTTCTTTGGCATGCGCACGTGAGGTATCAAGGAACTGACAGGTTACCACAGCTGATCTGGTTAGTCAGTGTTGTTAAAATAAACGGCATGTTTCTGTGGAACGAGCATAATTCTTCATTATTAAATTGCCCTCATTTTTAGCTGCATCCAGATCTGTTTATCATCTTTCTAAATGACAAGTGAACGAGGAAGCAAACAAAGTATAAATAACAGATATCTTTGTCACGCGAAGAGAAAGAAAAAGTAGTTATTTCGGTAAAGCTCCACCTACCACTTATTAATACCTGCATTTATAAGTTTGTGATCTGATCTGTTGAAGAGACAATTTCACTGAATTTGCTCTGCAGTAGCATTTCATCTCAGGTAATTTTGACTTTTTTCCGTAGGGAAATCACTCACTCTTTAAAAAGGTAATTTCTGTAAACACTGTGTTTAATGTGTGCACAATAAAAAAATATTACACAATTCCAAATAGAGACAGATTAACTGTATATATTGTGTTTATATATTCTGTGCGTGTACAGAGGCAGAAGGGGCAGCTTGTCACAATGAGGTTTTTAATCTCATTGTACGTGTGTCTACTGTTGCTGATTAACGGTAAGCATTTATGGGTTTAAATGCACACCGTAAATGGACATAAATGATACGATATTTAAATAAGTGAACCATTTTCGAATATTGAATAATTATGATGATTTTTGTGTTCAACAGGTAAAACAATCACAGGACAAACATCAGGTGCTGTAATCATTCTGCCTATTAAAATTTTCTTTGAAGTAGTTAAGACAAGACAATGGTAACACTTTACAATAAGGTTCATTTTCCTAACATTAGTTAGCTGCATATACTATACAAATATAATAGCAAGTATGTTTATAGCATAAATATGTGCAAGTATGTTTTTTAAAGTGGTATGTATGCAAAGTATGCAGGTATAATGCTAATCCTAAAATGTAAACAGTGGAAATTTTGTAGTCGCAATATGTGAACAGACAACAATACGGAACAAAGTCACAGTTGTAGTGATGAAGGGGCGAGAACATTTAACTACAGACTTAACTAGCAGTAATTGAGATTTGAGTAAATAATTGCTTTCTGGGTTTACGTTAAAAAAAATCACGTCATGTATGCTGTCTCGCTGTAATTAAATCTTTCCAAAGAAGTAACGATTTATTAAAAACTAGATGGCAGAATTTAATGAAGCTACACTCGTTCAGATCAATGCACAAATAGCTGCAGAGGCTGGCCAGTAATGTGGTCTCCTGTTAACCCACAATTTATGGAACATGCGGAGTGTTTCAGATGTCGCGGCTCATGAGTTGTGTACAGCTGTAAGACATCAAAGAGCTGATTTAGTTTTCAGTATGTCAGTCATCACCGTATCCTCTCTGCTGTCGAATCGACCACTGAAGTTGGGCCATCCCAGAGTTGAGGATGGGTTGGTCACTCGAGATGTCTGTGGTTACTGGTCCAATGACTGCTGCCATTTCCAATCCAGTCCCATCAAAGTCAAAGCCTGTCCAGATAATTATTATGTATATGAGTTTGTGAGCCCATCTCTCTGCTCTTTTGCATACTGTGCCGGTAAATACATTTCCATGTGCTCTCTGCATGTGTAACGCGATATCTGCTTCTTTATTTAATATTCATCCATGTGTTTCAGATGTTAGGAACTTTATCCACACTACTGTCAGACCAGAGACAACCTCAGCTGTACACACTTCTGCCATCACGAATGGTATGTGATGTGTCATCTATTGGGTTATAGTCTGGAGAAACCGTACTATTGTTTCGCATGAGCAGTTCAGATCCAGTGTCTTGTTTATGACCGTGCATCAAGTTGAATTAAACGGTGTGCAAAATGTGGAGTTTCTTTGCCGATCACCATGCGACTTAAATCACAATTTGTGTTAGACTTCAGTAATTCTGTTTACTGACTTTTCACTTTTAAACTCTGAGTCACATGTAATTCTCATGTACTGCACAGGAGAGTATACATGAAAACATCCTTATTAGTATTATTTGTATTATCGTTAGAATACATACTCTCATTTTATATGCGATTTTATGATTCACGTATCATGCCAATAACTGTTAAAAGAACATACGTTTAATATATATGCATTAGATATTGTGCACACATTACATGATGTTCTTTAACAGGTACGTTACTCTTCAGTACTCTGTATCATTTGTTTCAGGCACTGGCCCATTTTATCCATTTGGACCTGGAGACACAGAGAATGCACGCATAGATGATGGCAGTTCCGGAGTGATCTATCTCCTGCAACCGTTCATGTTTTTTGGACACACATACGATCAAATTTATGTCAGTCCTTTATATGAGAATCTTTTTGGCTTTGACTGTCTATAACTTTAGGTCACCTTTTACAAGCACTGAGAGAGGCAAACATTTATGGCAATTCTTATTTATACTATAAATCGGTTTCATTCGAAATGATTAGAAATGAAGAGCAATATAAAATAAAAATTAGTTCCGTTACTAAACAACTTAATATTCTTTTTTGTAGGTCAACAACAATGGACACTTGACGTTTGAAGCCCCATGGAGCAGTTACTCTCCATACGGTTTTCCGGGTTATGGTGGGAAAGATCTCATCGCTCCGTTCTGGACCGATATTGATAACCGTGGGAACGGTGTTATCTCATACCAGCAGTACACCTCTGGCAGTGTCCTGACACAGGCCACACAAGACATAAACCAATACTTCCCTGACCTGAGCTTTTCTGCTTCATGGGTTTTTGTTGCAACGTGGGCCAAAGTGGCGTATTATCCATATTCAGGAACCGTAAGAAACCCAACTCATTTCCCTGCTGCCCAATAAAACTACATATACTGTATATTAATTTAAATAACAGCAATGAAAACATTATTTAATATTGTTCTGGTTAGCATACAATTATTTTCAATCAGTCAAACATAAAAGTTTGACTTTTCAAATGTTTATTTTCTTACAGGAAACATCCTTTCAAGTAGTTTTGATTTCAAATGGCCATCTCTCGTTTGTTTTGATGAATTATGGCAGAATAGCTCCAAGGGCATATGTACAGGTACGCACAACTTGACTGTGTATAAGTGGTTGTATTACCTGTGACTAACTGATTAAATACTCATCTGGATGTCTGTCTTGACATTAGGCTGGTTATGACACAACCAACTCAAGTCACTATTTCTCAATTACTGGAACACTCCAGAGTGACATCACAACCTTATCATACAGCAGCAATGTCAATGTTCCAGGCCGATGGGCATTCAGAACAGATCAGGGATCACGGGGTTGTCAATTCAATGGTAATTTTATTTCCAGTTTCCCCACTGACTGCATTTTTGCTATAGTAAGCAGGGAGACCTACTTATGCCCTGCGGGTGAGGCTTAAGGCAAGCTCCCACTCTTTTGGCTGACAGATTTCCAAGCTTTGCGACAAAACCCCTGGAATTTAACCTAGTCTTAGGCAGTTGCAGACACTGATATTTTCAAACTTTGATATTATCGCTGCATGATCTTGTAGTGTGTGTGAAGCAATGACAAGGTGTCATTTGGACAAAAGCAAGAAAAAGCAAAATCAAGAGAGCACAAACAAATTCTTTATTTGGAGCTATATGAATCCGCCTGTGGTGAGTGAGATGGTGAAAATAGTAAGTGCTGCCTTTAATATATTCACAGTCCTAGCATTTTCGTTTTCCTTTTTTATGACAATAGAGACTACTGCCACCTGCTGGTGTGTGAGTTATTTTCCTCTGACACAGGCACAGAACACTAGAAGGTCGCCGGCTGTAGTATTTTCATTGTGTTCAAGTGCAACTTTCTGGCCCGAGCGCTAGCGACATGAGGCAACACCGGTGTTGGTATTTGTTGCCGCTGTTTGTTTATGTCAGTTTGGTGTGTCGCAGCCTTAAGCCTCCCTTGGTCACCCAGCTACAACAGAAAGATTGGTCCAGCATAAACCAGCTTGAACTGTCACTGTATTTATACTGTTAGGCTTACAGTAATAAATAGAATTTAAGGTGTTTATATCCACAATCCATACAGTAAGTCTTTGTGTAGGTTTATCGGTGCAGCTGGGAGATTCTTTCTGGACTGATGCAACCTGCCAGGAGAAATGCACCTGCACCAGAGAAGGCCCCCGATGCAGCCAGGAACCCTGCACTTATTCCCGAGCCTGTCGTAGAGCTGCTTTTCAGTACTCTTGTCAGGACATTCAACGCCAAACCTGCACCATCTCTGGAGATCCTCATTACTACACCTTTGACAATCAGATTTTCCACTTTCAAGGAACTAGCACTTATGTTCTGTCTGAGGTTTGTTTTCATGATTGTTCTCATGTTTTTTTGTAAGAAGAATATGATAACATTGGTCATTCTTTAGTGACTCTAAATCTGTATTAATGTTTAGGCTTGCGGAACTAATTTGACGCACTACCGCATTGAGGGCAAAAATGAGCATCGTGGCAGTACATACGTGTCATGGACTCGTATGGTCAGAGTGTTTGTGTATGGTGAAGTACTTGAACTGGTCAGAGATCACAATTATGAGGCAAAGGTTAGTATGCACTGCTGTAATCTTGACTTGTATTTGGTTGTCTATCCATTTTCCTAATTTCTCTTGTCAATATTGTCCAGGTTAATGGGACCTTTAGGGCAGCACCATTCAGTCTGCGCAATGGCTCCATCCAGGTCTATCAGTCAGGTTTCACCTTGGCCATCAGCACAGACTTTGGTCTGGTTGTTACATATGATGCATATAGCTGGGTCACCATCTCTGTACCTTATGAATACCAGAATGCCACATGTGGTCTCTGTGGGAACTTTAACCTGCGTCCTGAAGATGATTTCCGTTCCCCTGCTGGGGTGATATTGAGCTTAGAAGTGGACTTTGCCAACTCTTGGGATACAGAAGGTAGCACAGAGGGTGGCACAGAGGGTGACACAGTGCATAACGGTGGGTGCACAGGTCTGGCTTGTGTTGATTGTAACGCCAATGACATGGATGTTTACAGTGATACAAACCACTGTGGGATCTTGAGAGATGTTTTTGGCCCATTTGCTGCCTGCCACCCAGTGCTTGCACCACAGACCTACATAGAGAACTGTGTCTATGATCTTTGCTTAGGAGGAGGGTATCAGCCCATTCTGTGCCAGGCTCTCAATGTGTATGCTGCTCAGTGCCAACAGCAGGGTGTACAACTAGGCCACTGGAGACAGCAGGGCTTTTGTGGTAAGAACTTTGTTATTTCTTATTAGAAGAGTTTCTTATTAGAATTATTCTGCATTGAACTAATTACAGTGGATCTCTGTGGAACTAAGAGTGCATATTCTAACTTACACTCTCCATTTCCAGAGATTGATTGTAGTGACATTCACAGTCATTTTGAGTCTGAAGGAACAAGCTGTCGGGCAACCTGCAGTGATCCCTCCGCCCCAATGAACTGTCCCTTGCCCAGTCAGGAGAGCTGTATTTGTAATGAGGGGTACATTCTCAGTGCTGGGGTATGTGTGCCTGAAGCAGACTGTGGCTGCAGCTTTGAGGGATTCTATTATGCTGAGGGGCAGTCGGTAGTGTTGGATGAGGACTGTGAGAGGCAATGTGTTTGCAGTAGCAGGACAATGATCTGCCATGAGTACCAGTGTGGGCCAGCAGAGGTGTGTGGAGTCCATCACGGTGTGAGGGGCTGCAGACCTATCAGTTACGCTACCTGTTCAGTTGAAGGCCTAGGTTCATATCACATGTTTGATGGACAAACTTTTAGATATCCAGGAGCTTGTGGACTAACCCTTGCAAGGGTGATGGGGCCATCCCAACTACCACACTTTGCTTTGACAGTGGAGAAAGTACCTAGAGGTCTTTACAAATTTGCCAGGTTCCTAAAGTTTGAGGCTGAAGGAACCCACGTGTCCATAGAAATGGGAGAAGGTAGCAATGTACAGGTTAGACAAAATGCTTACTCCTGCAGTTAAAACAATTTAACTATCATTAATATCTAAATACAATATCAATTATATTTTCTGCTTTATTCATGAATAGGTGGATGGACAGATGGTTGGTCTTCCCATCAGTGTTGGTTCCGGTCAGATCAAAGTCTATCACAGCAGTGTAATGGGATTTAGTTTGGAAACAAACTTTGGGGTGACCATTAGAGCTGACTGGCCACACATTGTCCGAATCACTGCACCAAGCACTTACAATGGTACACTTGGGGGTCTTTGTGGGAACTTGAATGGAAACATTAACGATGACTTTTACAGCCCAGATGGTATCCAGCTAGAAGACCCCCAGCTATTTGCAGACAGCTGGCGTGATGGGTCCCTATCAGCCCACTGTGAGGACCCAAGTGACACCTGGGAACCAGGACATTATCAGAACAGCAGCCAGTTTCATGAGCACTGCAGCATCATGGCCATGCACGACGGACCATTTTCTGAGTGCATCAGAACACTAGACCCTTCGCAACGGATGCAAGATTGCATTCAAATGCTGGAGCAGACAGGTGGTGCCAGAGAGGCCATATGTGAGGCCCTGCGAGGCTACACACTGCTCTGCCAACAGAATGCCATTGCAGTTGGAGAATGGAGGAGTATAACCCATTGTGGTTAGTATTTTGTAATCTTTAAGATGTACTTAAAATTACTGTATCTGAGTTTAATTTTTTTAGGTATATTTTAAGTGATCTACAAAGTGCTGATAGATTTGCTAATTCTCATGTTTGCTTTGTGATTCCAGAACGCACCTGTCCACCAAATACCCATTACGAATTGTGTGGCACATCCTGTCCTGCATCCTGCCCTAGTCTCTCATTTCCCTTCCAATGCACATTGCAGTGCCAGGAGGGATGCCAGTGTAATGATGGACTTCTGCTGAATGGAGATCACTGTGTGCCTCCTACAGGTTGTGGTTGCCACTATGCTGGGCGTTATCGGCAGCCGGGAGAGCAGTTCTGGCATGGTGAGGAATGCCAGTCTCTGTGTGCTTGTGATGGAGTCACTGGAAATGTCCATTGTGCACCATCATCTTGCAATGAACAGGAAGTCTGCCGTGTGGTGGAAGGAGAGTACGGCTGCCATGCCAGTCCACACGGTAGTTGCTCTGCTTCAGGAGACCCCCATTATAAGTCTTTTGATGGAACCTATTTTGATTTTCAGGGCACATGCAGATATGTGCTGGTCACATTATGTAATGACACTCATGGTCTTCCAGCCTTCCAGGTAGATGCAAGAAATGAGGCTTGGCCCGGACTCACAGTGTCAATCACTGTTGAGGTCTTTGTCAATGTCTCTGGGCATCTTGTGCACATGTCACAGGGCATGAGTGGTTATTCTACTGTTAAGGTAAGCATGCATCAATTACTTTCATTTTCATTGATTGGTAAAAACATTGTTGCATGGTGACGGCTGGCAAAGATTAGCTGTGTGGTCATCACCTTTTATGCATTGTTATAACTTGTTATACAGAACAAGCTATATTTATCAAATCTGTTATTCCAGAAGCCCATTCTGCTGGCACAAATTTTTGGCAAGGTTAGACACTTGCTGGGCTATAACAATTACAAAAATAAAATGGCTCAGTGGCACCATTTGTCAAATTGAATTGGATGGGCCTAGCACAAAATTGCACAAAATTCTATAACTCCTAGGGTTGCAAAATTCAGGGAATTTTTATTTTATTTTAAAACTTTCCATGAGAATTACCAGGAACATATGGGGAATAACAGGAATGAATGAGAATTAATAGAAATAAACTGGAAAATTGCAAAACTGCAGGTTAGCCTTTAAAAGGGAACTGAAAGGGAATGTAGGTAAAAACTTGCAGCATAATACTGGTTAAAATAAACAGATTTCATGCAAATGCGAATTTCATTTAGTCACAAATTTATCTGTTTAGTATAAATGAGCTGTTTTTTTAAAACCTGATTTATTTTAATTTAATTTAGGTTGATGGCGAGATCAGAAACCTCCCCATCCTTCTTGACTCTGGTCGAGTATCAGTCTACTCTACTGGACAGAACTTACTTGTTTCAACTGACTTCGGTTTTAGTGTGACTTATGGTGGTTCCTGGATGGTAAACATCATTGTACCAGCAGAGTACAGTGGACTTACGTGTGGACTCTGCGGCAACTTCAATGGTCATACGGAGGATGATTTCATGACTCTTTCAGGTTCTTTAGCACCTTCAGCAGACCATTTCGGAGTAGAATGGAAGGTTGAGGATGAGGTGCCATGTAATTATGTGCCTGTGGACAATGGGCCTTTGTGCCAAGATCTGACCACTGCTCAGGCCCTATGTGATATCATCAGGGACAACCAAGGCCCCTTTAGCTTCTGTCATGCCATAGTAGATCCACAAGCGTACTTTAATGACTGTTCATTTGATGTGTGCCTCTCTGGGAACAGTAATGATGTCTTGTGTCGCTCTATCCAATCCTATGTGAGTGCCTGTCAGTTTGCCAATGCTGTTACCTACCCCTGGAGAGAAACTGCGTCATGTGGTAAGTGACTGGAGATGAAAGTTTAAAGAAACGGAACAATTAAATTACAAGTCAAAATTTGTTTCCTCATTTTCCTCACTTTCAAATAGATTCTATCAAAATCATTATCTTTAAATACTTACGTTGACATATTACTGTATGACCATTAAAGTGTTAACATGCTATGTTAAATTCTAACAATTATTTTGAAAGTACAGTACATTAATATATTTTACTACTCATTTTACTTACCTTTGGGATAAATATATTTTGTTTGTTACTTTGACAGCTATTATTTGTCCAGACAACAGTCACTATGAGTTGTGTGGCACAGACTGTAGCCATACATGTGCTAGCAGCATTGATGCTAGTTGTCAGCACACATGCTCAGAAGGTTGTTTCTGTAATGATGGATTTGTGAGGAGCGGAGGAGTCTGTGTACCTGTGGAACAATGTGGCTGCTTGTACGACGGATTCTACTATAATGTGAGGATTAAACATTAAGTTTTAATGTCCTTGTAGACGCCGTCTCTGTGTATTACTGCTAAATACATTTCCATAAACCCTTATGAGAACCACTGTGGTTCTCATAAGGGTACAATGATGGCATCACAATGGTAATTTAACCTAAATTTGCTAGTTATGACTGTACTCGCATGTTGTACCACTATTTTTGGTTCTTTAAAGAACAAAATGGTACAAGAAAATGTGGTGGCATCATGGTACCTAATGAATTCTCCTAAACTGTTACAACATAATAATGCTTTTTTTGTGAAGAAAACTAGAGTTAAAGCATTATTATGTTTTTATAGATTGGTGAGCAGTTCTGGGTTTCAGAATGTTCCCACCGCTGTGAGTGTTTCGCACCAAATGATTTGCGTTGCTCTGAATCCTCTTGTCCACCAAACATGGAATGTACTGTCAAAAATGGACGTCGTGGCTGCTACGGCGAAATGTCCATGTGCTCAGTGTGGGGCGACCCTCACTACCTCACCTTTGATGGGGCAATGGCCCATTTTCAGGTATGAATAACTTATTGATTACCAAGACTGAAAAGACCCAGTCTTGGGAAAGTGCCAAAGAGAGACAAGATTGAGACTAATAAGAAATGTGTGTTCCTACAGGGAACATGTTCTTATGAGATTGCTCAGACCTGTGGTAATGTTACTGATGAGGACCTGGAGTTCCGTGTGGTGGCCACCAACAGGCACCGTGGAAACACAGCAGTGTCCTTTGTGTCTGTAGTGGATGTTTGGTTGTCTCAGCATGGAGAACAGACACACATTACTATTGAGCAGAACAGAAGAGTCAAAGTAAGTTACATTTGAAATGATGCCCCTAGAAATACATTTGTCCTCATTTTCTGATCTCTCTCTTATTTGCAATTGTCTAACCTCCCTCCAGGTTGATGGAAATGACACTGAATCACCAGCCTTTCAAATCAATGATCTTGTAGAGGTACATGAGGAGCAGGGCTTTCTGGTCGTGAATGCTCTCAATAAATTCATGGTCCATTTTGATGGTCACAGCACACTTCTAGTCAGACTGAGTCAAGGTTTCCATGGTTCTGTATGTGGAATGTGTGGCAATTACAATGGAGATCCTGCAGATGATAAAGCGCTGCCCAGTGGGCATCTTGCACCCAATGATAATGTCTTTGGCAACAGCTGGACATCAGACACCAGCACACCAGGGTAAGAAGTGTGGGACTTTAGAGCAATGGTTACATTTTTAATAAATGTATTACTATTCTAAAATGTGAACAAATACCAATAATTACAAATATCAATAATAACTGGTACTGTATTTAAATGTTTTTCTGTGAAAATACCTTGAAAGTAGCTCTACACCATTGCTTCATTTAGTATACGCAGCCCCATTCACATGCAAATTAGTCGCCACCCCTACTGAAACGTACCAGCTCAGACAACCTGATCCCCTTGGTCCACTCGTTGATGAGATTGGTTATAACTTGTTTGTAACACAGAAAATGGGAAGACATATGAATAACATTAAAAACTTGACTAGACATTGCTTAAGTACCCAACTAACTGACCCCTAATTCCCTTGATTATTCCTTTTCAGTTGTGGTGCAAGTGACCAAACCGCTAATCCTGATGAGTGTTCATTCAGACAGGAGTACTCTGAACTCTGTAGTGTAATCACCAACACCACCGGTCCCTTCCAGCAATGCCATCTTCACATTGACCCTGCACCCTACTTCCAGTCTTGTGTGTATGACCTGTGTCTGTACACACCAAAGAACGGCATGCTATGTTCTACAATTGAGGTCTATGAGGCAGCTTGTACCCTCCTGAACACGCAAATCCCAGAATGGCGCTCCAGTTTGCAGTGCTGTGAGTCAAAATACTTAAAATGCAACAAAGCAAATTGTGTCTACTCGTGTCTTGTGAAGTTGTAAACACACATTGGATATTTCATTCTGTGATTCTCCTCTTAGCTGTCCGAGACCCCTGTTCTGACCTTGACTGTACTGAGGACGAGTGGTGTGGGGAGAACAATGGGGTTTATGGCTGTTTCTGCAATGAGAACCATCCCCGACTGGAACCGAACTCTTTTGGTTGGAATCATTTCACAAGAAAATGTCAAATATTACTGTTTGACTAGATATTTGACATTAAATTGATTTCTTAATGATGACAATCTGGTTTTCCTCTCAGATTTGTCCGAAACCTGTGAGAGCAGCTCTGGCTCTTTATCTCTGTCTCGCTGTCAGCTCTTTGAAGCTGGTTTCTCAGCAAATGTCCTTCACCTCAATGATCCCAGATGCAGAGGAACGATCCAGAACGGCAGAGTGGAGTTTCATTTTGACAACAATGACCATATCTGTGGTACTAATCTTGTGGTAGGACTCACTACTCACTCAAACCCCAAATGCCAACTGATGGAAGACTTTTCATAAATAAAAACTGTAAGCCTTTATTTCACATTTTTTATAACTAAAATATTAAAACAGTATGTTTGTGGTCCGCAGGCGAATGGAACTCATTTCATCTATGAGAACTTCATTCTGGGGGGACAAGAGTCAACGTTCTCTCTCATCAGCAGAGAGGCAATTCTCAAGCTTTCCTTCAGCTGTGTTTACCCTCAAACCCAACAACTTTCCATGAATATGGAAATCAACCCACTGGAGAGGTGGGACAAAAAAATCAGCATTCTAACTACAGAGTTTTTCGACACTACAAAACAAAGCTATTTTAATGGTAATATATTTATTTTACCAGCATTGTGCACAAGAACCTTCCTGCTGGTCAGGGAACATATCAGGTCCGAATGATTCCGTATCAGGATTCTCAGTTCCTCCAGCCCTTCACTGGCA
>JAZGTI010002150.1:16977-33788 GCA_036877585.1 Botia kubotai
TTCCGTTATTTCAACAGCATTGTGCACAGGAACCTTCCTGTTGGTCAGGGAACATATCAGGTCCGAATGATTCCGTATCAGGATTCTAGGTTCCTCCAGCCCTTCACTGGCAGTGTGAATGTGGAGCTCAACCAGCAGTTGTTTGTTGAGGTTCGTGTTGATGGAGTCGACAGCGACCAGTTTTCCACAGTGATTGACTCGTGTTGGGCCACACCTGAGAATAATCCAGATCACCCCATGCGCTGGGATCTCATCACTGGAGAGTAAGAGGCAAAACTTTGTTTGAAAATGGAAACATTATTATGAAGGCCGTTACCGATGTCATTTTCCAGTTTCCTGGAAAAACAATGTTGAAACCTTCCGATGTGTTTTTAGAGCACCATTTTACAACTGAAACTCAAATAATAACCGTTTTATTGACCGTTGAAAGCCGAGTAACTGAAACATAATCATATTACACCCTCACATCAACACAGCCTAATCGAATACAGAGCAACTAATTAATATGCATGTAATTAATATGCTCACAAATATTCTCAGGTGTCCAAACTCATACGACCACACGGTGGAGCTTCTGCAGAACGGCGTCTCAACATCCAGTCGCTTCTCCTTCCGCATGTTTACGTTTACTTCCAACTCCAGTAAAGTTTACCTGCACTGTTCCGTCCATCTTTGCCTTCTCGCCAGCAGTAACTGCACAGCGGTGAGTTTGCAGGTTCCCTCATAACCAGTTAGCAATCAAGCTAATTTAATGATCAATTCCATTTGGCATCGGTTGTTGTATTCCGTTGTTTTGGAATTGAATGGCTCATGTCAAGTTATCTGTAACAATATTCTTAGCATTGTTACCCTGGATGCCACCAGAGAGAGGGCAGGTCTCTGGACTTCCACGACAGCGCCTCAATTTCCATGGGCCCTCTGGTTCTGCCTGAAAGTAATGCAGGTGAGCAGTTCATTTAATAACACTCCAGTTTCACAGCTATGACGGTCATGTATCTGAAGGCTTATTTGTTGTGCTTTCTCACGGGCTGAACCTTGTTCTGAATGCATCTACAGATTCGTTGGATTCAGAGAGGAGAGCGTCTGGAGCTTCGGCTCTGTACGGTTGTGTGGTAATACTGCTGGCTTCTCTCCTGAGTGTCTTCACCACCTTTTAATAAGAAACTCCACGAAGACCTTACTAGACCTTAAAACTGTTGTTGGTCATGCCTCTTATTTAAGTTTATTTAACACTGTTCATTTAGCATAAACAACTGTCACTGAATTTATTAAGTTATTGCTTTGACATGTATCACGACTTTTATGCGATTGCTCTGATTACAATGGGTTTTACTATGATGATAATCTAGTGATTACGATGCAGTATGATTAAATGTGATTAATGTTTCCGATGTTCTTGTGCATTTTTTAGTTATTACAATACTTTCCAAAATGGATCACAGAAATGAAACGATAAATAAAAATGTCTCTACACTGCTCCTTTGAAGGCCTTTGTTTGTTTTTTAAAAATGACCGCTTTGCCAAAAATGTAATAATGTAATTTTAAAGAAGTATTATAACTGGTTACACTAAACACGGACAGATTAATGTCTCTCATATAATAACAGATCATAGATTAAAAGTGTTTTCTGGACGCACAAACTATATAAAGTTATAGCACATTTTTATGTAATCGAGAAAGTACCAGAACCATGCTGTACACAAACAGAGTGACATGCTGGGTGACACAGACACCATATGGTTCCTTTACCTCTCCTATTTCCTTATTAATCAGTATGTTTGCACACAGATGTGGACAGGAACAACCCTTCATTCATAATACATACATATATTAAATGAAAATAGTGTGAGGTCCACGCGAGAGGGGTTAGCTGAGAGCTGTCAATCACTCTAGACTGCGGCAGCCTTCAAAATTCATAGATCAGAGTCCCGACCAATTAAAACTGAAATCCTAACTGTGCGTTCACTGAAGACGAGGAATGACTGGCGTGACAACATGAGATACAGTACAGCAATGAATGACTGGAACATGTCACACCCATTCACTCCTAAAATGCCAATGTAATACAAACATTGATATCCTATAATGTACATCAAATTCAGCGAGCCCTGACAACTGTAAATACTGAATATTGTGACTATAATTCTGAAGAACCAGGAGATACTGAAGGAAAAATGTAGCTTAGCAATAACCAAAGACCCTATTCTCTCCTTTCCACACAGCAGCAAACTTGTAAGAAATTCACTCTGAAAGGTCTAAAATTAAACAAACCGGGAAGAAATGAACCTGACAAAGTGACTGATCATTTGCGGGTCTACCTGACACAGAAATGAGAGTTTTTAGAAACAGGCCCTCCACAGTGTGTGTGAGGCTCCAGATCAGACACTGTCTGTCACATGACCATCACAGCCAGCAAAGCATCTAATGAACCGGTTCATCTCACTCGCTCACACATCACAGACACACACTAGTGCTCCTGATGTCACCTCCAGCTACCTTCAAAATGTCAATAAGAAAGTAAAACTCAGTAGAATTCACCTCAGAAACACAACTGTCGTGTCTGGTGGGGTTACGACAGGAACTTGTTTAAAGACATGTCACACTGCAACTGCAAAAAACGTATTCATTCACTTCTGGTGCGCTTTTAGTTCTGTAGGTTGTGTAGTCGTGTGATGATGCGCGCACTGGTTTCACGACAGACGAATGATTATATACTAATTCAACTGAAACTGAAGGAGCATCTGTGTATATTTCTTTAGTGTCGACCATGTGTTTTGCTTTATAATAAATGCAAGTAGACCTTTGTCAAATCTAAACAAACTGTCTGAACCGATCGTTGCTTCCTTTTCTTAAAACTTAAATCCAGACTCACATCTTTAAACGTGAACTATATTCTGTCTTACTGTGTTGACATCGTCGTGAAGTTATTGTGAAGTAGAGACGCGGGTTTCCACAGCCAGGAGCAACGCAGCGTTCGGTGAGCTTCACAGTTCCCAGTTTGTTTCAGGTTAGTTCCCAGTTAGTTTGAGGTCAGTTTCCCAGTTACTCTGAGGTCAGCCACACTGCACGCACGCCACCGCCCTATGTGTGAATATACATACGCAATCACTTAGTTTGACACCAGAGGGCGCTGTGACTATGAAAATGCTTAAGTCAGTTCAGTGCACTGCTGCCCATCAGACTGTTATACAGTTACTTGTGATGCATCCAATATTTCAGTGCCGTTTCTAAAGACAAAACAAACGGCTTTATTACTTATGATGGACTTATAGTTTGTGTCTTTTATTACTGTTGAAAGCCATCACAGAATGACCCTGCATCAATTTAATGACGAAAATGACGACACGCAGTAGCCTATGCTACGGTGCAAAATATTATAAGTGTTTATAAAAATGTTAATTAAATATTCAAATGTCACAGTTTTAGTATTACTAACTAAATAACAGTAAGATACGTGATTGAAGCGTGTCTCTATTAACTTATGTTTAGTTGTGTTGTCATTACCGCCACGTTTATTCACTCATTTGTATGTGAATGCATTAATCATACTGTTGTCTTTTCGTTTGTGGTGTTTTGGTCTCAGAGTGACTCCTACAGGGAGTGTTTTAAATTTTAAAACGCTTTGCTTATTTATTTGAGTGTAAAACGTCAACTTTTATTCTCTTTCAATATTACCAATAATTCTTAAATAATGTTATGGGATAAAATCATATACAAATTTATGAGGAGATGTTAAACATTTACTCAACAAAATAATATAAACAAAATGAGAAGACGTGAAGGAATCTTAATTAAAATTCAGTTCAAATGTATTTCTATAGCGCTTCTCACAATTTTGCATCGTTGCAAATGTGTGTGTTCATTATTTTGTTGTTTCTTGTAAGCTCATTTTAATCCATATTCTGATATTTGTGATGTGTTATGGTCATGTGACTATCTGCCTCAACCTGACGTTTATGAAAAACTCATGTCCATTTAAATCCCCTTTTATTCATTTAACCTTGCCTGTATACCAATATATCCAGTATGAATTTATTATAGTAGACTGTGTTGGTGCAGTTTTCGAGATAACGTGACAAGTTAAAAGTTAGATAGTTAGGTAAGAAAACAGAAAAACCATCAGTTTTACATAGCACGTTGTGTTTGGTATTATTATCATAGCACAGACCGGACATCGCTGGAAAACACCGCAGCGTGATTTTCCATAGCTAATATACACACGTTCTCCTATTGAGTGCCACAGTAGGCTGGAGACAACAGTACGCCTCAATGCTTTTAAATGTATAAAGCCTGTGTGTGTGTGTGTGACACTGATAAATGAATCCGTGTAGAAGAGAAAACGCAAAATGCATCGCTGTACTTCACAGACTCTCCCCGCCGCTTCAAAATTACACACGCCTGCACGAAACAACTGCCATTTTTCCTATTAATATTTTGTTTATTTTACGCGTCCCGTGTTCATTGTCTATTCGAATCAAATCTTTTTTTTTTTTTACGAATGCTCCAGAATTATTTTTATGTCGCTTGTTTTTCGCAAAGCCCGTGAAGGAGTGAACGACAAACAAACAGTGCTGCTTGTCAATCACGGCCCCTCCTCTCACTTAAAATGTTGTTTTTAAAATGTTGTCCGTGCATCCGTTTTAATATCCCACATCCTTGTTCCTGGAGTAAAACATGATGATTGTGTGCAGGGAGCAAATTGCTGCGCGTCTCTTTGACGTTTTTCCATCACCTCAGACGACCAATGGGGCAAAACCGAAACGTGGACCAAACCAGACACTGTACAAGTTTAGGTACAACGAACCAATCACCTCTGTTCGTGTGAGAGAGAGAATGTTGTAATGTCTTAACAAAATAAGCAAACCACAGCTAAACTATGCTCATTTATTGAATATAAATACATTTAATATGCATGAGCTTTAGTTAAGGGCTTGCAAGTCATAGATCCACAAAACTATTAAAACTGAGCTTTCTGTACAACATCACTCATAACAACAGACTCCAGAGTTATGAATCTGGTTTTCTCTTCCGGCTGCCTCATTAACTACTGAGTACTTAGTCAGACACTTCCTAATCAACTTTAGCAGTGAGATTATCATGCTGGTAAACTATTACACATTGTCCATCAACAGATACAGTTCCAGAAGTTAGTAACTAGTTTGACGTTAAAAAAAAATTAATGTTTGAACAAAACACATTTACAGTCATTTTGAAAGATTTTATACATATTTAAATGATCTCATAAGCCGTTAACACAGGATAAAATGTTACATGTTTGTTTTTGCTTTTCGGTTCGTAGGTTTTTATGATAATAAACGGTGTTTAATAAGATTTTGGGGAACATGAGCAATTTGTGCTGGAACCCATTAAAGTTTATATGATGCACAAGTGTGTGATGTATATTTTATATGGACACAATGCAAACAGTGAGCGTGTCATTTAGAGGTACTGTTAACTATTACAACTAACTTAAACCAGATCACAGTAACCTTCCTACAGAGGACCATGTAAGTTACTGTGGAGAAAACTCATGTCAGTATTGCTATGATTTACGCCATCTGATGTCATCATGTAAGAGGTTTTTATTCTGTTCATAAATGGGGTGGGTTTTTTAAAATTAAAGGCTTAATATCGCCTTCCATCCTGTTGCTTCACCAACACCTTCATGATGTGACATCATTTAAGACTTAGAAACCCCAAGACAGAAGCATCGGACGGTATACGCATGGCATATTCTGTGATGTTTTCTGCCATTTAACTTTTGTTAACCGTTAATTGTCTTGTGCAATTAATAACGTATTAGAGCGTACGTTGAAACTCTCATGCATAAAAGGATTAAAGTTTACCAGATAAGCTGGATGTGAGAGAGAGAGAGAGAGAGAGAGAGAAGAACTGTGCTGTGCAGGTTCCGGAGCATCTGTGCAGGAATGAGACCAATTAAAGGTTCCATGTGGTCGATCAGTGTTTTAATGTCCCTCCCCTGCAAACATCCGTCTCAGGTAATGGGGTGTGGCTACACAGCAGCCTTCAACCAAACAAACACACACTCACTCGCATGGCACACTGTGACACACTCCCCATAAGCTTTAAGGTGCATTGTGGGATAGATACGTCATCACCAGCATCTAACTGATGGCGTCACGAGAGTTGAAGCAGTTGTATGACAAGGTGTGACGTATGCCGGCCGGTTTTAACAGTCTGACCTTTATCTGGAAAGACAAAAACGAATAACCATCAATAAAATATAAATCACTTATTATACGTTATTATGAGCTTGTACTACATAAATCATTTGCATTGGAAATCATTTGTTATAAACACATGAGAACAAGACAGGAGCTCTTAAACGTTCTCTCGGTTGATGAGGGATATTGATCTATTGGTTCACACTCTGAAATGTTACATAAACTTACATGATTTATTTAAAAGGTTTAGATTACAATACTAATCCTATTGGGTAAAACCATTAAACAGAAGCAGGTTATTGTTTAAACCAGCCGTTTTAAACTGTTGTCCAGTTTTGGTTAGTTTAAAACGCATCAAACACAACTTATCGCATTCTGTCACATGTGACTTCTAACTCATCTTTGGCTATAAATCTGCCTGTTTCTTTTTTATATATAAACTCAGAGGTGAATTCGGACAGATCAAACCTCGCCCCGGTCGTTACGGCTAATATCACGTTTCTTTGCCAATCTCTCGTCGTTTTTGTGCTCCATTGACTATTTCTCTTGGTAAGATATTAAGTATTCAAACCTCATTTGCGTCCTTATTTTTCAATTTGCTGCTGCAGTAGTTTAATTTATTCCATATAATTTCTTTTTTCCGAGAGGGACATTAATCATTGCCTGTTCCTTTTAGTGCCTGTGGGATTCTTCTTTCTCCGTTTTGAATCAATAACACGGTCCCCTCCTACGCCGAGATAAAAACAGTTAGCTAAAGGATATCTGCTCCCCTACAGCTGCACACAGATCACAGCTCAGTTTTACCTGCTCATGTCAGAGGACTGAAGAATTCCACACAATCAAAACTGGACTTTTGTTACTTCAAGTCTATATATCTGTTAGCTTTACTGTAATCTATAGTGTTCCTTCAGCTCAACTGGTAGCAGTGTGTTAGCAATGCAAAGGTTGTGGGTTCGATTCCAACACATATACTGTATATACATGTATATACTGCAACTTGTTTTGGATAAAAGCATCTGCCTAATGCTGGTGTTCTTCTAAAACTTAAAACAAATGCTCAACAGAATAGATACAGCATGTTCACGTGTCCGATAAAATTCTCGGAAGTAAAGCGCTTCTTTTAGAAGTCATCTCCTGTCACGGAACAGGTGTTCACTGGATCTGTATAGGTACTGCATTCCACTCATAGAACAGAACTGTAGGAAATATCAGTCGCTGAAGGAAATCTTTGAAGTGAAACGGACGCTTATAATAAAGTTTTCGTTCATTCTAAGAATATCACCCTAATTTTTTTTTAATTTTGCTCGATTAATTTACGATCTCCAGACAGAAATGAACCTGGTCAGGAGCACAGCAGCTCCCCTGAGAGCTATCGGTTCATTAAGATAATATGTTAATTTATTGGAAGGGCTATTAAGAGATTCAGCAAAAAGAGTGTCGGTCAGCATTTTCCCAAACTTGGCCTCCTTAATTACATCATTCTTTTGCTGTCATTAAGGATATTAAAAATTCATTAACGCTGGATGTACTGCTGAGCAGCAACAAAGCAGATGAAAAGTCCCGTAATGCTTTTAAAGGCCATAACTGTCATTAAAACACTGTTAAAGGCCACTGTCACAACAGCTACGTTTCTTAAATCTTGTACTTCAAGTAAGCAAACAACTAAGTCTGGTTAATTAAAAATGTTTTATGTATGTAAGTCTGTTGGACTTAAACAGGTTTAAAGCTTCGATCTGTACTTCCTGTCTCTCTTTCGCCACCTCTGTTCAAAACATAAAACTGCAAGTTGATTGTTACTTTCTTAACGTGGACGACAAGTTTAAATTATAAACAACTGCTGTAAGAACAAGCCACAAGCGCTCCTTCAGTCCAGCATCAACCCACACGATTTAGCAGCTAAATATTCTTCTTACTGATTACAGACGTGACGTAACCACAAGTCCACCTGACTTTCCAAGCTTAAATTATAAAACTCACAAGTGTGAATCGAGATAAAGTATTTTGAACACTGATTTGTTATGTACTTGCTCAATAACTGATTGATGTTATATATATATATATATATATATATATATGTTATGCTTAAAACAAGAAAAACTTTGCCAGTGGGGCAAATAGTAATAAACCTTATTTAGGACCTCGTTTATTTGCGCGGCTATTTTCGTATCTCACACAATCTTGTTTTAAGGATATTTACATGCGTGTTAACAGCAGACAAAATACATTTCCTGGTAATGGAGAATGATTTTTTGTGTGCGGTTTGTTGAATTGTGTTCTAATGCTCCTCTAATGTGCCTGTGCGTTATATCTGTCTGTATTTAACATTTACACCCCATTTTGTTGGTCACGGCCGAATGATTTCGCACAACATTTTCATCTGAGCTGAGGGCTCTTGCTCTGTGTTTTGGTGATGTCGGCGGTGTACACAGCTCAGTGGGTGTATACTGTAGAGGTTTATTGATATTGCTCTGAGATAGCTGAGCTCTGAGCTCCCCGTTTGCCCTGCCACGGTGCAGTCAGAGCCGTAGGTGACCCGACAGATCGATTTATCCGAGCGGCCCTCCGTGTGAAGCTTCTTTATCAAAGAATGAATTAAATAAGCGCCGTGAGGACAGATGAGTTTCTCCGCTGGCCTGCAGTCAAAACTTGATCCTCTCTGGTCTTTTCCAAACGTCTTCCTCACTGCTTTTTTACAAGTACCTACAATGTGCAAAACCACACCACCTGTTCTTGCAATCTTAGAATAAAGCATAAGCCAAAATCTTGAATTTACCTCACAATGATTTGGTGAGCAAAAAAACACACCCTAAACTGTGGCAGAATCACTCTAGATCTTTTATCAATAATTATTATAGAACTAACATAGCAAAAATGGGAATAAATAATTTTATATGTCAAGAAATACAGCTACATTTGCCTAATAGCAAATCGTTTCAATGGCCAAGCAATGTGCAAAATTAGCGCCTTATTTACGATGCCTTCAAACACGGCTCATCCAATCAAAGTTCAGAGCTGGAACTACAATTCTAATCAGAAGTTTAGCATCATATAAACTCATACTTGAGTTCCGAACTTCCGAAGAGCAATGAAACTTCTGAATATAACGTACTGAAATGTAAACAGCATCCAGAATGCGCCGTACGTTGCTTTGCATGAAAGTGTCGGCCCAATGTGTGCACATATAAACTACTTCTAAAAATTCAAAGTGTTAGCAAGCCGAAATGTCGCAAACAGCCAATCACGAATCTAATTTCATCTTTCCTCTTCTAAACTAAAGGCATCTCGTGCACCCCCCCACCCCAAATCCACATTAAGCCACATCTTCATCTGAACGCACGCTAATGGCGAGGGATAAGATCCACAGCCCCACGCAGTCACAGAGAGCTAGCGGACGTCAGTATAAACGCAGGCTAAATGCAGGGGTAATAAACGCTGATGAGATCATAGCAGGGGTGATTTCATTCAGATGTGAATTAGAGCCAAAAACCGGACTCACGCTGGGTTTGTACTTAGGACAATCTCCGTCACTTATACTCACTTACTGATAATGTGGCCCCCTCCAGGAGCCACACGATTAACTAGCCCAAACTCCAGGACTTATTTCTGGATTATTATTATTGCCTTTATCCTGACACAGTGAGAGTGTGTGTTGGTTAATGGTTATCTCAATGGGCCCGTGCGAAAGACAGTGAAGATCCCTGTAGCTTTATTTCTGTTGACAGAAAAGTTTCACTCAAATAAGAGCACATTAACGCGCGTATGAGCCCCAGCGGGAAACCTGGAGTTATTGGGGTTCAGATTGAAAAGTTCGTTTTGGCGCAATCACGGGGTGTGTTTATCTGAAAGCGTTTTACAGATCAGCGGTTCAGCTCCGATTGGTTTTCTCTTATTATGAATGTAAACAGCTGCGCTGGGGGAACGTATTGATTGTCGAATCGGTCGTGTTTTAGATGAGAAAAAAAGTACAAGAGGTTTTACATTATAGTGAATCACGGTTACATTAGGTTTTTTAATTAATGCTGCATAATCATTTTTTAAAGCTGCAATCCGTAACTTTTCTGGGTTGAAATGAACAAAAACTAGTTACTGAACAAGTACACGACAGATCAGCGTTCAACACGATCTCCTTTCCTTACCCTGATTCACAACGGTAAGTTTATAATAAGGATTTATGATTTGAGCTGTCGGGTCCGATTTACCGTTAAATGCCGGTTTTACATACCTAATGAGAAGTATGTAAAGTAACCTGCAATTTTATGTTTCGAGCAAAGATAGCGACAAAGGCGGCGAAAGTTACCGATTAAAACTTTTTTGCAATACATTTTCAATACAAAACACAAATAAGCAAATACATTTGGAAACAAACAGAGACCAATTGCAGAAGAAAAAAATTGACCTGATTCCTTTTGGGAATCAGTCTGGATCTGCAGTGATGAACGCCAAAACTGTTAAACATGAGTTTCACAACATCACTGCTGAACATCCAGGAAACAGTTTGATAAGCAAAACACAGATACAATACAGTAAATGTAAACCTTAAATCTGAGTTATTCTCCACTACGGCCACAATTTGCACAAACCCAAATAAAACGGTCAAATCAAATGTATGTGCTTGAATGTGAATTAGCCCTGGAGATTAAACGCAATTTCCGTGCTTATTTCGAATGGGCAGAACGGAAGGAAAATGCCCCCGAAGACCAGCTGATCTTCTGCTGTGCTTGTTTTTTATGGAATCTGTCAGCCTGGCTCTCCTGAATCATCTAGGCAGTTTGTTTGAACACAAGATCTCAAAATGATATCAGAGCGATTGTACTGCGGACCAGCCTGCTAAGTGTGTGTGTGTGTTTGTGTGTGTGTGTGGCCTGGGGTGGTGCATTAGTGAGGGTCTGCTTTTAGTATGGAAAGCATATTGGTTGCATTACAGGGGAGAAAAATGCTAATGCGCTGTTGTGCATGTGCTTATGTGCACAAGTATAGCCATACAAGTATAGTTCAATTCTACCTCATCCAATCGCGTTACTTCTGCAGCATTAGCATCACTAAATGTTACATCACTTTCTCAATGTCTATTGATTTCCAAACGGCTCCAAACTTACATCACTGATTCAGCCAAAGTTGCCGTCTAGAGATGCGCAAAAAAAACCTAAAAACTAAAAATCAACCTAAAATAGTTTATTAACAGTTATCTCCTCATATTAGGATGGGACAGGAGGAAGTATTTTAATATTTAAAAACGACACACTCTGTGTCACTTTATAAGCATGAGCACTCATGTCCTCTGCTGTACGCCTGTGCAGCTCTCTCTAGATTCATCGGGGTAATCAAACACCCCCGCAGAGCGTTTCAAATCGCCAAATAGATCCCTCAGAGAACAGCACAAAAGCTCAAGTGTATTTCCACGGCAAACACGCTAGCATTACAAAACAAGCAGCTTGTAGAGTGTCTGTGTATTGATGGAATAACTTTTAATGAGGGTCCAGAGGGAGCAAAAGGTTTTTTAAAGGGTTTAAACCCCACTGGCTGCTCCTCTCACAGCAGGAACCTTTTAAACCCCCCTAAAATCCCTTCCTGAAAACAGGCTAATCTCTGAGTTTATGCAGCTGATGGTTATGCTAATTATGCGTTCTGGCAAACTGTGAATGGGCCAATGACACATAAGGATGTGTAATATGTAAATATTAAGTAACAATATGTATGTTAAGTAAAAGTTTGTTTTTTAAAAAGTAGTTCATCATTATGAGCCCCATCTTTGAAACATGGTTATATTACAAAGATGAACGTTTATTTTAATAAAATGACAGAGAAATGAAAACAGAAGCACACCCCGGCCAACAAGTGTAGGTTTCAAGAACGTTCCCCTTACGTTCAAGAACGTTTCCATTAGGTACCAAAAACGTTATTTTTATCGTTCAAAATGTCCTGTTCTTAGACGTTGTATTAACGTTATTGTTTGGTTCCAAGAATGCTATTCAAACAAGAACGTTCCACTAATTAATTAAGAAAACCTTTTTTGATAGATATCATATATTACATGAGAAATTCAAATGTTACTGCAAGATTGTTTTTGATAACTTTGAGGGAACTTAGCCAATGTTCTGTAAACATTAGCCAATGTTCTGTAAACGTTCCCTGTTAGCTGGCACTGTCTTTCATAAATCAGTTTAAATATTTACTCTATTCCAGGGCTAATTTCACAGGTTTATTTCCGAAAATGAAACCTCTTCATCAAACTCATTGATCCTTGCAAATCTGGAGCAACACGATAGTTTGTATAATAAATTGACTTGATGATGTATCTGATGTTTGGGGCTGAGGAGAGGGTGGGCTGCATTGAGCTTCGGCTGCACAAGTTTCTGTGCTTAATTTAAAACATTAAAGCACAAGAATAAGCTTCTCCATCAAATGTCCAACTTCCACTTACATTTCTTGCATACGAGTCAATTTGTGTCTGGCCCGGCCAATACATCACTGCCAGGCCGGGCCACAGAGTCTGGAGGTCCACAAATTAGCTGTGCATGCTTCCTAAACAGAAAAACAAGGGCTCCAATTTAAAAACCCATTTAGACACAGAACCAGCACTTAGTGGATCAGTCTGATGACACTCAGCAAAAACGGAACAAACCTGTGCTGCTTTATTCAGCATATACAGTAAGAGACTAATGTTCCAGGTATCCTAGCTCTGTGCTTTTACTGTACATCAGTACTTTTCATATTATTTTTCTGTTAATGACACAAACTGAGATAAAGGTGATACTTCAACGAGACATAACTGAGAACTGCATCAAGTCTCCAGAGGTATAACAGAGCGACCTCTGGACATGTACATCTAGATTTTCGTCGCCACCTCAGACTTCTAGACCCCACAGTACAACGTTTATGTCCTCAGAAAGAACAGTAATCGCCACAGCATAACGATGACCCAATTTGGACGGTACAAATTCCAGCCGTTTTTAAGGAGCAAATAACAATACTACAGTGACTGCAGCAGCTCTGTGGCTATTTTTCTGGTTTACTCAATAAGGTACAGCTTTCAGAATCACTGCTATCCCCTGCAGAAAACTCTCTATAACAGCTACAGCTCTCCGACACGTTCTAGGAAATAATTGATGACCCCCTTCACAGGATCCTCAGACGGCACGTTGGGAAATCATTTTCAATCTTTGACTTAGCAGATGAAACAAATGCTCCCGGCTTACTTTGTCAATTCTCACTCCTTAGGGTCAAACAAAGTGGTTTTCCAGGGCCCGCCACGAGGCGAGTGCGCGATCAGCCAAGCTGAAAATGTCTCTTGTCCTCCACAAAATGGTGCAGTGTAGCATTTCATTTATCCCTCCTTTGTTATTTGTCTTTGACAGAGTTGTAATAGGAAGCACCTTCATATTCATTGAGCAGGTGACCCCCGAGCGCTGCGGGGCCCCTAAAGCTCTGCAGGCCCTCGGTGTACAGTGAGCCAACTCAAAACTATTTACTCTCCGCACTGGACACAGAACTAGAGGAGTTTGGAAAAAAGTGTGATGGTGAGAATGAAGGACGAATGAAAGAAAGCTTTTGAAAAGTTGGCTAAAGGCACAAAAGCACGTTATCAGCAGAGATATGCAACCGGTTCCAGTTAAATTCTACGCGATTTTAATTTCCAGTAGATTCCAGTTTGAATTCTCGCTGTCTGAGGCATGTGGAATCACATACTATTCAGAGCTGGTTACTCTGTCCGGAAATGTTTTTACATTATCACTAAAAATGACTTCTGGAACCTGCTGTTACACTCGGTCGCGAGTGTAAGGCACGACGTCACACAGATGAATGAGTGTTTGTGCATACGCGTGAGCCATTAACCAACTCTGCATCTCGCGTGCACTTATGCGACTAGCATGCTGCGTGTGTGTGTGAATCAAAGCAGCAGTTTGTTCTGTAGCTGCGGGACCGAAGCGTGCAGTATTAACAACACAATACAGCCATATGGGGAACAGACGGCTCTTTTTTTCTCAGTCAGACCCCCCCTCAACACACCACCCCCCCACTCCCAAACACCTCCCACCACCACTTTAGGTCACTTTAGGGTTAGTGCCTTAGCATAACAACAAATGAAGGTGAAAAGCCATTTTATTCCCATTTGGAGCCATTATTGCGGCAGGCGGACACAGGCGGACACAGGCAGACACAGGCGGACACAGGCGGAGGGGGCATTCGTTGTGATTAGCAGTTGAGCTCAGTGGACGGGGTGGCTGAGAGAATAACATGAGATAATGAAAACATTATTTATTTATTTATTTACCCCCCCACACACACGCACACACACGCACACGCACACACATGCACGCGTGCACACACACACACACAGAGCCCCGTCAGCTTTTCTTTTGTGCCCTAGGAAACGCGAAACGGCGACTGTTGAAAAGTGATTTGTCTCAACTAAGTGACAACACGTGGTCGACATGACAAAACGCAACAACAAATAATAATTCACAACTGAATTCACAAGTGGAAAATTTCAAACAAGAGACTGGAATCACATACATAAACTGATCCAGGAACAACTTATCAAACTTTAAAAGAAACTCTTCATCTCGATCTTACAGGCAGGCGAGGTGATTTATTCCAGAAAGGTTTTCATTACAATCGGTCCGGAAGCAACGATAGGCTGTCCTGCTTGTCTGTCACATGATGTGTGCGTTCCTGTGTTGGAGGAGGCGTGGCTTTAGACAGGAGGGCGGGATCTTATGCTTTTCAAACCTCTTTGAAATGGCCTGCACTACATTTACACAACATTTCCTTATAAATGCGTGTTGTTCTTGCTGTGTTTTTTGTGCTAATATTATGGCCTATTTACTGTGGGACATGTTAACACACAGTATTTTTTAATAGCCTACCTGGAGTACAGCGTACACATCGCAGTAATTATTCATCCCATACGCGTCCGTACTTTTACGTACAGAAAGCATTAAAGCATAAACGATGCCCAAGGTATTAACTAATAAATAAACGTATACATAAATTAAAACCCCTGGCTCTTCCAAAACAGGCTCTAGTTTAATTATCAGCGCGGATGGTGTCGATAATTATCGGTCCGTCTGCGTGTAATGAATGAACCGACTCATAATCTCTCTCTTAAGACTTTAGGACTCGGCAGGGTCCTCGAAAGGAGACGAGCCTCTATTGATCCTGAATGTAAAGTCTCTTTACAATGTTAATAGACTCATTTGCTTCAATGATTTCTCCGTGTTTTGCTAGCGGAGGACGGGCTAATTTATACTTAACGGGACGTCCCAGTCAACAGCGCTGGGATGAGAGACTTCCTGTTTGGAAACGCAGACCGTTCCCGGTGGAAACTGATAATCACGCTGACCATTAGCTCTTCTTTATTTGCCCTTCCAGAGGCAATTATGGTGAATGAATGCGCTTGCGTGCCGGCGCTAGCATTAGCCCGGTCGATGAAATGAAATTTCCTTCCGCGACAGATATGGCAAAAACACAGAGAACTTAACGAGAACGAGGTGAAACATTAGCGCCCCTTTTCTCGATGCTAACAGTGTGTTATTCATTTACAGATCAATTTAAGTGGGTGTAAGCCGCGTGTGGGCAGTATACTGACTGACATCCCATAATAATCAACAAAGTGTACATCTGTATCATTTCATATCACACCATCAGGTACCGGTGAGCATAATACACAGTAGAGATAAGACTATATACCATTCTCTAAAGGTGTGTTTAAGTCTTTTTTTGAATGAACCATGCTATTAAATGTCCTACTTCCTTACAGATATCACTAAATCTCCCCTGCTTCAGTAAAGTGGCATACGTTTTTCCAATAGAGGAGAACCAGCCAATCAGAAACTCTCTCTGCCATTTAAACTTGCCTACATCAGGTTTGTTGACATGTCTTTGCAGGTCTAACTGACTTAACCCGTTTAAAGTTAGATACAAACTGGACCAGACTTGATCCAGGAGTACAAAGTGAGACTAAAGTACGGTAGGTGTAAAGGTGTAATTAGTTTGAAAGCAAATAAATAGTGTAGCAAAACATTATTCCACATGTCATCTGGCTCTCAAAACCAACCCTGATCTGGCAGTAATTAATGTTGTAAATTCATCCTTAAATAAGAGGTTTATAATGGTTTTTATGACCAATGAGCATGCAACACAACAAGCTGCAAAATAGTTTAACAAAACAATATTCTGTATATATTTAATAAATCATCACTCATCAACAGATATCCAGAGAAACTAAACTCACCCGTAGAGAGAATTGTTCTGATCACCAGCTAGTTAAAAGGTGGTTTGTTTGGGCGAGACGCTCAGATTTTGAAGTTCAGTAATATCATGTATGGTCATCATGCCTGCGTGAGTACAGGAGAGGAAAAAAACTTGTTTAAAAGATCAATAAGCCCACACTCTTCTGCTGTGTGACCGACACTATTAACCTTAAATCAACCTGTTTACTAAATCAATGTCACTTAAAGCTAATAACAGGTCTAATCAAATATATTATGGTAATATAATTTAATTTCTTTTTGTATTATGCAAATCGACTCCAAATATAATGAATCGTGACAGATGACCAGAAATCAGATCTCTGCCTCTGCCCCTCTCTCTCTCTGCCCATCTCTCTCTCTCTCTCTCTCTCT
>JAZGTI010002151.1:0-38161 GCA_036877585.1 Botia kubotai
CATAACTTGTGTACAACTTACATGATGTGTAAGATAAGATCTTTTAACGTTCTTGTTACTTGCCTTTGGGTTATTAATGACGTGCCCATAAAGTAATAAAAAGTCTATAAAAATTGTGGAGAAGTTATACATAGGTTCATACAACAGAATGATTTACTTAAATATACATGTTTTGCTTTGTCTATACACCATTTTCCATAAAACAACAAAGGTGTGACGTCTAAAAGGTGGTCTTGGAATACAAGCAAGTACCACACTGTAGATTTGTAATGGGTCCAAAGGGCACAGAGTTTCTGTCAGGTCAAAAAGGGTACGTTTAGAAAAGATTACTTTAGCTGATGGTTTACTTGTACAGCTGTGAAACTAAAAGTGGTCTGTATCTGCTTCTGTAGGTTTCTGCTGTAATTTCTGTACTACGTCAGTTTATTTATGAAATGTGGTGTTGTAGTAATACTAGTTCTGTTCTCTCGTGTATGATTAATTGTTTTTCATTTACAAGTTGCTTTCAGTATGTCTCACAAATCAAATGACTGTAAAAAAATGTAATTGACAAATGCAGGCTAGTAGGTAAAATGCTAAAGGTGTCATCACAGTTTACTAAATGATTGTAGCTTACACACATGGAAATTAACTAGGTATTATAAATTTCATAATAAAAGGTAATAAAGTCCATATTTCCACTTTAATACATAGGAAAATGAAAGCAAATCTTTAAATTTCACTGAAGCACTGGTGGTGTCAACCAGTTTCCTCAAACGGCTGGGGATGGAATGCACAATCTTTTGTAGGAAGTCGTTTGGGAAATTGCTGAGAACCTCTCGCGACCGATGCCTGTGTTATCAACATGAGAAATATTAAATCCCATTTACTCTTATTTACCTATTTAATCCTATTTTAGACACTGTTTTCATTATGACTCCAGTGATACTACTAGTTCTATAGCCAATTTTTAATGCCTAGTTACCTTTCACCCACCCTATAGAGATGAAATAATGCAACTTGGTGTTGCATAAGATTTGTTTGACTGAAAATTTGTTAAATGTCTTTATGGATTTCCGCAAGTCCTTTTCAAGGTTAAATCGCCTTTGCGCATTGCTCCTATATGTGCATTACGGTATCACCAAAAACTCGAATGTCCCTCACCACCACTAAATGTTTTCCCTGCTAGGCCTGTCAGAACAGACGGAGCCAAACCAATTAAGCCGTGTGCATGAGTAGGCATTATTGCTTTGCACTCGATAAACCTTTCATTTTTGTGGTCATGGTTCTCTTCAGGATTAGCTGTTAAAAAGCATTTCGGTTTGATGGCCCTGTTATGGCAGTTTAATAGCATGCAGAAATAGAGAAGGGATCGTCTGGCTTTTGCAATTTTCCTATATCTTACACAAGACGTTTCCTGTGACATCTGCTTTGTGAGTGTATGAGCTAAATGTTTCAGGAACGTTGAGCAGCAGTTTATGGCTAAAGCTTGTGGTTGAGGAACAGTGGGCATTGGCTGTGTATTCCTTCTTTCTTGACCAGCTTCAATGGGTAGCAAGTTTGGAAAGAAGAAAGATGCCTTTGACCTCCACACCTGAAGCAAAACAGAACGACTCTGTGGTATTTTTACCCACTCTGATTATGCTTGTTAGATATGTAAAGCCTAGCTGATTTCCCTTGCCAATTCCTTTATAGGAATTTTTAATTATCCCTTTGAATTTGTGCAGCAGTTTCACTTTGATTTAGCTCTTCCTTTGTTGCAGTAAAGATGGCTGGACTTGATCATGGATCGCATGATCTCTTCTGTGTTTTAGTGCATGGATTGGGCACAGACTGTGTTCTTAATGTCGCGTTGGCCTTTTTATGGTCTTTCCCTGTCATGATTAGAAGCTTTACGATAGTGTTTTAACTGAAAATTCCTTTGCTGTAACCTCATGACTGGGGCTGAGTTTGTTACCCAGAGCATCTGACCCATTTTTCTTAAGCCTATAAAGCTGCTTCTGCTAGGTTGTTGAATACTACATTATCATAACTGATCAGAAGATGCATGCATAGTTACTTTTTCAAAGTGTAACTGTGTGTTTGATTCTTGCCTCTAACAGCAGCAGTTATAGGAGGTAAAATATGGAATTGGGTTTTTTGTTTGTTTGTTTGGCTTTTGGCACACATCAGAACAGAATACTTTTATCTTTTTAAATCAAAGTGTTGCTTAGAAAATCTGTGCTGTTTGCTCATTCATCTTGTGGTGCTTCTCGAAAACAGTTTCCTGCAAAGTTTGGGTGCAACCCAGGCTGCATTTTACCCCCTTTTGTGGCCTATCAAGTTCCTCCTGCCAAACTCTGCATGTTAAGCATTTTTGGCACTACTGGACTAGGTTTTTATTTTGCAGAATAGGCTAAAAGCTGCTTATCTTGAAGCAGACCTGCAGTGTTCATTTGCCAATGCTGATATGGCGCTTTCAGTCTTAACGGCAGTGCTCACTGAACCGGTAAAAGAAGTTTTCAGTATTGGCCATGACTTTTTATTTGTACTGCTGTTTAGGGATGGGTAGTATGCAGAGGTCTCTACCCTAAGGTTTACTACCTCTGTGGTTGACTGGATTTGTTGTTTGTTTTATCTCTGTTTGGTAATATTAAGGAGATAAATGTTTAATAAGTAACATTATCATTGATTTAACTATGAAGATGTTTGATTTAACTACATTAAATGAGGCTGAATAAGCCCCGCAAATCTTTTGTGTCCCCCTTATCTGAGGCATTGTTAAACTATATATTTTTAGGGAACGCATGTTCCCTGGGCATTAAACCCACAACCTTATAATAAGTAACTCATGGTTTGACAAAGATGCGTTACGCAGTGAACCAGGGCAGCTTACTTTAACTTGAACAGCCCTTTAATGCCAGAAAATTACCCTTTGACAAGCATGTTGGCTGCTGCCAAATCATTTATATCACATATATGTGGCCTGCCTATCACATTGAGAAACATTCAAGAGATTGATAACAATCAGTCATTCTGTCAGTTCACTGTCCAAATTTGCCCGTTGATCTGTGACTTATGCAACCCAGAGTATGAGGATTGGTGATTTAAAAAAAAATGAAAATCAGTGTTAAAATCTCACTCAAGTTTTCCATCAGGACATAAGCCTGAGCGCAAAACCTGTATTCCATCTCCCTGGAGCACAGCCAGGACGCTTGTTCCCTTGAGTTCATCAGATCAACTGTGCATACATTCTCTGGCAACAGGTCAAACTTCCATTCAGCTCGGTTCCTGAAACACTGGCAGACGGCCTTTCTGAAACGCCTCTCATTTGTATGCTTGATTGTAAAAGAGATAAGTGAAACGGTTTCCTATTAAACGTGATTTTCCTCTTTTTTTTAACACCTTGTTTCATCACAACAGTTTTATGTCTGAAAAAAAAGTTTTTTTCAAAAAAACTTGCAATAATAGCATGTATTCTGTTTATTATATAATTTTACTGTTTTCTGTCTTTATTTCTTTACTGTTTATTCTGTATTTTGTTCTGTTTTTGTGTAGTATTAAATTTATGTGCAGCAATCCATAGTAGTATATGAAAAATAAAAAAAGGCCACATGGAGATTTGCTTGTGTGTTTTTGGGTGATCTTTCAGATCAATCAGATCAATTCACTGAAACTGACAGTTTGGACTGATTCGTGGAAATGATTCTATCTTTACAAATCTGTTTTGCCACTGAAAATTTAGTGAGAGATGTTATTAAAGCATCTTTGTCTTCGCTCTAAGCAATATGTTTCTGTGAGTTGACCCACCTCTTCCAGTCTCTTTCTCAGAGATGGCTAGATGACAACATATGGGTTGTGAGACAGGTGTCTTGGCAAGTCCTGCCATTTGGAGAAAGTTTACATTTCCAAATTGCTGCAGTTCATGCTGAATCACAAGGGAGTGAGACGGACAGACTTTAGGGTGGATGAAGCTATAGGAGAACAAGAACATAGGAATCTAAAATGGAAGCTTAGACGCCTTTCGTTGATGGATTTCCTGCGATGAAGCTCTTGACATTGTTACTTTCCCAGCACATTAAATGCGTCTTGCATAAAAACGTACCGAGCAGCTGGCTTATCGCTCGCTGCCGCCCACTTAGCTTGTAGTTGATTTTATCATCCTACTGATATTGTGTTGTGGCCATATGCATTTTGCTTTGGACTAAAGACAACAACCTCTTGTGGAAAACAACCTTTGCTAAGGAACTGCTGTGATATTTGAGGAATGCGTATCTGAATATATTTCTTCAGGTGTGTTTGATGAGCAGCTACATGGTGTCTTTGAATTTATGGAGATGGAGTGTGTCTAAAGTCTTTAAAATGCTTGTGTCTTCATGTAAGCAGTGAAGGATTCATGGTCTGGATTAAAGAGATGCTACATTTGGAGCCACACTGCGAGAGTTCCCATGTTCTCTTTATCCTGCTTTGCGAATCTCTGTGCGATTAGGCAGATGTGATATCTTTTAACAGAACATTGTAGCTATTCAAAGCTTAATGCCATTGACCTCTAAAAGTCTATTCCAACACGTATGTATGAAATTCCTTATATTTCCCTAATCTTAGGTTAATATTTTTATGCATGTGATATGTTTTATGGTTTAATACAGTTTTATCACCAGAAATGGAGGGTGATCAAGTTGTAATTAATAACAGTAGTCAACAGGGCTGTTCAATAACAGTAATAATTAAATATTAAACATTATTAACGCTAATAACTTTATTTAACATTACAAACATTATTAACAGTAATAATTAAAATCTAACAACATTTAGCTTGTTTTTTAAAAATGAAATTGACATTGTATTATTTTTTTTTATTTTAAGTGCTTCACAGAGCCACTGAGTTTAATGAAGATGCTGTTTTCTGTTTGCAGTGCTTAACTAGAAACTGGCGTACATTCAGTTTTTCGAGCAGGATATCATACTCCATGCATATTGCACACAGCTAGTCCTCCAACTTGCAGTTGACTTGTTTGTTTATTTATTTCTGTTCTGTATTTGCATTTTTTGTAGTAACTCATACAGCGTGCCCCTAGGAACACCCAGATCATGGGTTTGAGTTCTATGAAATGCATAAACTGACAAAATGTATACCTTAAATGCAATGTATGTCTCTTAGAAATAAAAATGTCTGCCATATACATACATGTTAATATAAATGAATGTTCCTAAAATACTGCGCTTGTCAACAAATGTCTTTACTGAGTAAATGGATCGAATGTTAGTTATGTGAGTCAAATAGTTTATTTCTCATGTGAATTTTATGTCAGCATAGTGCAACTTCGTTAAGCCTATAATGTTTGCTGTCATGTGTAAAAGTCTGGTGAAGTGTGGACATACAGTAGGCAGGCTGACTAATATCATACACCAAAGGCATCTTTTGTTTGTTTTTAGGATTAAACTGTAGATTGAGCTACAGAAATGTTGTGGACACAACGAACGGCTCACCCTCCCCTACATTTTTAAATGGCTAATAGGTTTTAGTCAGGTCATAGCCATGAACCATGATTGTCTGCTTGCTTGTCGGTTACAGGCAGTGTTATTGAAAGGGATTATATCCTTTAAAGTATGTGATTGGACAGCAGTGTTGTGCAGAATAAGTCATCAGTGTGTATTTGCTAAAAGTGACACAAATGGACTGAAAGCCACAAAACTGTATTTTTTATTTGATTTTAATGCTTTACCTCATTCTTATTGTTGTGTTTCCTTTAGGTTCTCTATAAACCAGGAGAGACGTCAGTGTGTCATGGAGGACTGTAGCAGCCTCATAGAGTTTGATGTACCAGAGTTCAGCAACACCGTCCTGAACCAGCTCAATGAGCTCCGTCTCCAGGGCAAGCTATGTGACATCATTGTGCACATTCAGGGCCAGCCTTTCCGAGCCCACAAGGCCGTCCTGGCCGCCAGTTCACCGTACTTCCGCGATCATTCAGCACTGGGCACAATGAGCGGCCTGTCCATTTCGGTAATCAAGAGCCCTGAGGTGTTTGAGCAGCTGTTGGCCTTCTGCTACACTGGCCACATGGCACTGCGCCTACGCGACGTCATCAGCTTCCTCACGGCTGCCAGCTTCCTCCAAATGCAGACTGTGATTGACAAATGCACACAGATTCTCGAGGGCATTCACTCCAAGATCAAAATCCCTGTGCCTGGTGAAATGGATCCAGATGGTGATTGCACCACCTCAGGGGCTGGACGCAATGGTGTGAAAGATGGCGATATTTTTGTAAACCCTACCCAGATTTCTCAACCTTACTATCCACGTCGGAATCATTGCATGGACATGCGATCTTCAGGTAAGGGGGTGGTGCAGCAAGCAGAGGAGGGACAGTCTGACCGGGGAAGCAGCGATGGCGTATCGGAGCAGGAGGCATCCATGGAGGTTGATTCAGAGCAGGTGGAGCTCATAGGAAAGGACGGGCAGGTTACTGATATCCATATAAAAGTGGAGAAAACAGACCGGCCCAGCTACTCTGACAGCTCATCAGCAGGTGATGATGGCTACCACACAGAGCTAGTGGATGGCGAGCAGGTGCTAGCTGTTAGCGTGGGATCATACGGGCCTGTGCTTTCCTCTGCTGGATACACCTACTCTGCACTGCCTTCCCCATGTTTTGTCAGTCTGAGTTCCTCCAGCCCTTCTCGCTCCTTGCTCAGCAGCTTCCGTGGTGGTCGTGCTCGCTCGAAAAATCCTGTGCCTCTTTCAGCCGATTTGATAACTCAGCTCAAGCCCTCTGCTGAAGAATCTGATGGACCTGCAACCGCAACTGGCTTTGAGAACGACGTAAGGGAGCGGAGTCTTCGTGGCCAATGGTACCCCTACAACGAGCGACTTATTTGCATCTACTGCGGCAAATCTTTCAATCAGAAAGGCAGCCTGGACCGCCACATGCGCCTGCACATGGGCATCACACCCTTCGTCTGCAAGTTCTGTGGCAAGAAGTACACTCGCAAAGATCAGCTAGAGTACCACATCCGCGGCCACACGGACAACAAACCGTTCAACTGCCAGATCTGCGGCAAATGTTTCCCCTTCCAAGGCACACTCAACCAACACTTGCGCAAGAAGCACATGATCTCTGGCACAGAAGTTAACAATCACATAGACATGCTGGCAGAGGCACCTGATGACCAGAAGGGAGAGCAAGAGGACACCTCTGAGGGTGAAGCAGCCTGTGGAACAGCTGATGACCTGTCTACAAAAAACGCCAGTGAAGAGAGCGGCAAGTGCAGTCCAGAGGAAGCCCCTGCATCCAAATGTGGTTATTGAGAAATCTTTTCATTTTGTTGTTTGTCCTCCTTATATAATGAGGAGAAAAGGGTTACTGTTTTCAAGGTTAAGCCCAGCTGTTTTAAAGAACGACAAGAAATAACGAAGCCGTCTTGAGCATTTTCTACTTGTCCATTTTTGTGGAAGTTCTAAACAGGACTAAGATGGAGAGAATGTTTTTAAGGAACCAGAGTTTTTCAAAGGGAGGGAGTCCTACAATCGGGAAATAAATAATCGGGGAGGCGGTCTGTGCATTCTTGACCTCCTGAGAGTTTTATCACATTTTTATATATCTCAAAATATATTTCCGTGTTTTTCCTATTTACAGAGTAATATAGGCATGTTGCAATAACAAATAATGTGAAAGTTCAGATGCTTGTCATATCACGCTTTTACCTGACCTATTTTTGCACATGTGGCCTGTAGTAGGTCACTCACTCACAAGGAATGGTTTAAATCTGCCAGTGCAAGGCTAATTGTGACACATCCGTTATACCTCATTATACAACCTCAACATACTCATAAGGGACAGTATTTTTAGCTTGTCAACTCCAGCCAGGTTTTACCTCATAGCAAAGGACCTGAAAGGAGGGGAAGAAGCTTCTCTCAATAAAGACACACTTGTTTTGTTTTAATAGGGTTTAAATGGATCCAGTGGTGGAAAAACCCCTGAGCAAAACATCTTCACTCTACCAGGGCTTGATACTTCAGTTATATATTCCTTAGTGATTGTATGAATTCTGAATTGATCTGGTTCAGTGTTCTTTAGCAGCCATTTTATGTATGTCCGGGGGGAAAAGTGCTAGTACTGGGTGTACCTGTGGTGGGTGCTTCCTCTTTTTCTTTACATGAGGTCTTCCTTTTGTTCTTTTTAAATAATCCAATATTCTTTCACAGAATCACAGTTTGCTGTCCTCACATCTTTTCCTTGCATCTATTTGATCACAGGTGTAGCTTTTTAACAGCGTAGTTGCAGATCAGTGCTAAAGTATCAGCCCAGGTAACAATATTTATCAGTTGGTCAATCAGAATGTTAAGTCAGCATTTTTTTTTTTTTACAAATATATTCAGTTTCAGTTTTTTCACACATTGAGGAGAAGGGTGTGCCTTCAAATAACGAAACCTTAAAAATAATATATTAATATAGTTTGAGATATATTTCAGGTGCAGGTGTCATGCACATTATGAAAATTGCCTTGGGGCCGTATCACCTTAGGAATAATGGGAAAAGTATTGGTAAAATAGTTCTAGTTTTGGTTTTCTCACTCAGTTGTTTAAATTTCAAATAGTTTAAATTTACACCATTTTTGTACTTGGGCTTTTGTGTAGATTGTACGGCTCTCCCTAGCTTCTCGCACTTAATGCATATGTTGATGCACAGACCAAAACGTTCAGTGTTTCAATACAGAAATGAATAATTGAACAAGATTCACTTCCTGCAGTTATGCTTCAGTATAGAATGTTTAATGGTATGGTGGTATAATGTTATACTGGGGATACACCCAATTCTATAGTGTAGGTTTTCCATACTACAATAGAACAATAAGAAAAACCTGCAGTATCAGTACAGCTAGTGTGGGCACTTTATATACATTTAGTATTGTGAAGAGAAAACCCTAGATGCCTGTGTTTACCATAATATCTGTTTCCATCCATTTTTTACTGTAATGTAACTGCAAAAACGTCATACCTCACACTTGTTTTTGCTTTCTCATGACACGTTGTGCTGTGGTTAGACTTATTCCTTTTAAAGGAATGGAAGCCGTTGTCACATGGCAATTTTAGATGGATTGTATTAATTGTTATCGCCACGCAGTCCTATAGTCCTATTTAAATAGATCCTCTTAAGTTACCTCAGAGAGGCTTCATACGATGCAAAACAAGAGTGAAAAAGATATTTCTTCATAAACAATATACAGGTTTATTGTTGTCAGTATAGTAGAGTATTTGCGTCTTTGACTGTCTGCAGTACATTTGATTTATAGTTCTTCATACGCAGACAGATTAAAACATGCCTAGTTGTTTATTCTGTTTAGCTACCTGAACACACCCTCTGTATGTTCATTTCCAAGGACAGTTAGCATAAACAGGATTCCCCTTTGTGTGAAGACTGCGATATTATACCATCAGGCTAACTTCTTAATTGTGTGAACATCAACCAGTATCACACTTTGTTTAAAAAATGTATGCCAAGTACACAGTGACTTCCATTATGGTGCTGCTCCTTGTTTGTGAAGTATTGCAGTCTCATTCTCCAGTAATGTTTACTCATTTCACACCAGAATTGTTTTTAACCTACATGCATATGACTGTTTTGATGATTGGGTGTTTTCTGTATAGCCTATGAGAAGGGTGTACCATAGAGGACACACCCCTCCCCACCTCCTGATTATTCAGTCAAAAATGAAACTCCTGTTATTACTTACTCATCCACCTGTTGTTCCATACCCGTGTGGCTTTATTTGCTCTGTGGAACACAAAAAAACCGTTAGGAACTGGCAGCCGAACTCACCATTAATTTTTTTTGCTTGGAGAAAATATTGGGAACAACATGAGTGGAAGTATTAACAGAATTTTTATTTTTGGATGAATTATCCATTAAAGATTAAGCTTAAGCACTGGGAAAAGTAGAAGGAAATGACATAACTACCCTCTTTTCTCAATGTTTTTGTTTTTAATACGAAGCTTTGTTGTCTGTTTTTACTTTGGCTGTTAATTCATATTTTAAAACAACTAAACAATATTTGTGCAAAATGTGTTCACATGCTCATATTACTGGCAGATGAGCTATAATTAACCTAATGTTCTTTTTTTTGTAATATCCCCTTTTGAACAGAGTTTTAAACAGATAATGCATGGCCGTTTTAAACAATAAGCTACACATGGTAACTTTGTGATTACAGTTAACAAGAGCCAAAAACGCTGAATCCAGAAAACATTTGGTCCTGTTGTCCTTGTGGGATGACGTATGTCATTTGAAACATTGTATGCCAAACTGCTTTGTCCCCTGGACGTGTTTAGATTTGCTCTCTTCTTCTATCATAACCAACCAGGCCTTTCATCTTACATATTGTGAACACGACTTTGGCCACTAACCAAAGAGCAAACCAAAAATGTAAGAGTTTGTGAAGTATGCTGCACAGCAGACCCGAGTGACAGGGAGAAAGACCAAAATCAAGCCCTGTAAGAAACAAATCAGTTTCAGATATGTGAATAGCAATGAATAGCAAAAAATCGGTCACCTTATTTCCTGTCTTAATACCTTTCAGGACCTCACCTGCGATAATAAGGAAATGTATTAGCTGTCGGTAGATAGAAATACCCTGGTCAGTAGTTTTGTTGAGTTAATGTTTCACAGAGAATAAAAGTCTGGCCGCTAGCTTTTGATCAACAGGCTTTGGATGATGTTTTATGTTGTATTTTTAAAGATAGGCGGTTTTAAAGAACGCATTAAGGAAAGTTGAGGTGTTTTAAGGAAGTGTTCAGGAGTTGATTGTATCCGTGCCTTGCCGTGAAACGGGCTACGTCACGTACCTATCCCACCGGTCACCGGCTTTTGTGGCCATGCAAGATATAGGAATGAGATTAGAGGGTTTCTTCTCTTAAAAACAGGGAAAATGTTTGTGTATGTATCTGTGCAGCCTGGGCTTTTGTATTAACATTGAACTAATGGTTATTTTGCAAAAAAAGTAATGCCTATAAATTAGGTCATAAGACATGCCAATGCAGTAAGCGTTCATCTTTCTTTAATTGTTTTTGTTTGATTTATGTTTAATTTTCCATATTTCTGTATTTTTTTTTTACCTGGGGAAAATCATGTTTGTAGGTGATTGATATGCGTCGATGTTATACGAAGCATCAGAGATTCATCACTAATAGCATTAAGCAGTTTTAAAAGACAGAGAATATGCTGAAACAAAATAGGGACAATCAGAGAGCTTCAAAAGTTTAGAAGCTTCCTCGTTAAAAAAGTACTTTAGTCATTTTTGTTGACACTTTTTTTGCCTGGCTATAATCTTATCAGAATGATGGCGCTTTCAGGTTAGCAGATCTCTGTATCATGTATATTGTTTGGTGTCTACAGAGGGGTGGGAAATATGCATGCTGGCCCGCTTATTGTTAAGGTAGAATTGCATGGTGCCCTCCACATTGTAATACAAAAATACAGACAATTATTTGTTTTTGTCTTAAAACTTGAAAGTGATTTTCATTTAGAGCTATTGTGATATTATATATGGCATGCACTTAATGACCTCATAGAGACCTTAATTTTTTGGATAAAATTTTATTCCATAAGGGATTCATTTGCCATGTAATGCTCCCAAATTACGGGACTCATAAAGCCTCAAATATTTTATTGCTTGGGATGTTTTCCCCTTTAATGGTGCTTTACGACTGGTCAGGTTTCTTTTATTGTTTGTTTTATAATGTAAGCTAAAAGAAAATGTTCAATCTGTGATATAGGGGTTAATATACACTTGTAAATGATTAATGAACTGTACTAATAGCGTCATACTCCGCCAACACTCATGGTCCATATTCACTCTGTTCTGTTCACATTAAATCCAGTTCCGTTTGTGCCATGCACATTAATCAAAAAAGAAGTGTTTACAGGATAGGCTGTTGGACTACTTTTTGATTGTGCAGCTCGTCCTTTTTAACTATTGATACTGACTTCAGGTAGTTTCTGAACACTGATCTAAACTTAGAAATATTGATAGAGAAAATCTTGAAGTCTTCCATTGATTCTCCACTTCCAACATGTCTCCACTGTGTAATAAGCAAAAGCAATAACCTTTTTAAGGGCAGTTTTTCCATTGGTGTGTCTGCCTCTCGGATTGCAGTGGGATTATGTCTCAAAGACTGTATTCAGGAAGTCAGGGAGTTGAAGTCATTTATACGGAGAGATTTTTTTAATTCTTGAATATACTTTTTTCTTGGTGAAAATTTTGATGGTTTGGGTAAATATGCTTCTAAGGTGCGGCATTGTTTTTGTGGTTACCATAGTCCACATTCTGTGTGTGGCCATCTTCAGTACATGTGTGTGTATACATGATCATCTACCTGCCACCTCAGAGATACTGATGAAAATCTTTATTTTTAAATCTGTGTCAAATGAAACCTGTCGCTGTGGTTTGTGCTAAAGATCTTCCTCCATGCATAGAGACTGTAAAACCGGCCAATCAGAGGCCTAAAAGGCCACCTTCAAAATTTGTAAACATTGTTTCTAGCAGTCTGGGAAACCCTGTGAGGCTGTAGTTCTCATGTATCTGTGAAATGGCAAAAGTAGTAGTAAGAAAAAGTAGAACTCAGGGTTTACTAGAATACAGAAAATGCCATTTTGGATATGCAACGATCTTTGTATGTCCAAAAATAAGCTTGCACTTTTACTTCAGGTGGGGAAACAATTCCTCAGTCATTGGTTCCCAAAAACTGTCTGCCTCAGGTGCAGTAAGATGCACCAAAATGTTTCCGTTCTTGCTTTCCAAATGCATGAGACAAGCACAGAGTTTCAACACAGAGGAATACAGAAGATCTTTAGCTCTTATCCAATAAGCAGCACTATGTCCAACTCTCTGTCATCCACTATACGTACAACCTCACAATTCAACTGTGAACCTCAGAACTCTACTGTTTTATACAACTATGAAGTACATGAAGCTAGCTGACGCTAATGCTGTAACGATTAACTTGCCATTTATGAATTTTATTTTATAGCATGAAATATAAAGTTATATTTATTCAAAGTATATATTTTACTCATAATCATTCTGTGCTGCTCTATTTTAGTTCTTAAAGCTTGTATATTGCTTTTTTATGATACAAAGAAATGTCAGTCGATAAAAATGCATTTGTTTGTACAATAAAGATGCTGATTTGACAAATGTCTGTTGTCTGGAGGTCTACGTCTCACTTATATCATTGTAACGGTATATAAAGGTGTATTGTAATTGTGTATGCATTTTTGCATAATTTAAATTCATCAGCGTTAGGGAAGTGCTGTCACAAACGCATTCCACTAGATGGCGCATATATACCGAAAAATATACTGTTATAATTAGACTAGACGGATAGGAAAGCAATAATGTGATTCAGAGGGCGTACACCGTAAATACTGTTTTACTTCTTGAGCAGTTTAAGTAAACATGAACAATGTGTACACTGAAAATGTTGAAAATTCAATAAAAAACAATTTAATGTTATTTTTTAAATATTGCATTTAGAATTGTTTAATAACAATTACGTCTTAAATGACACAATGTCCTTGTGAAACTGACACATTTCTTTTAATGTATCAGTCAATCAAAATTCTTACAACTGCATTTAGTTGGAATCGAAGTGAAATACGTTGCCAAAGGACATAGATGTTAAACTTGCCTGTGAATGCTAAACATGCACAACTGTCACTTTCAAATCGTTACATAAACAGGAGCAGTAAATAATGGCCTTATGCATAATACAACAGTTTACAACATTTTCTCAAGGTCATACAGTTTGTAATAACGGTGAAAATATGCGTATTTGCAAAAATATTAAAAATCACCCTTTATGTATTTGCATACAAATTTCCAACAAGAGATGCGCGCGACTGTATTGACCTAATTAATGATTGGTCAATCATTATGAAGGCGGCATCTTGAGCTTAATTAGACGCCACGTGATTGGCCAAAACTACTGTCAATCAAACGTCAACGCGTCCCAGCACTTCCTGGTGACGATACCCAGCTGTTGGCAAATGACCCGCGTCTCCACCATACGGTAACATCGTGTCTACACACCAGCACTGGTCATGCCTACTCAAAACAGACTGTCTGCAAAGACAGCGAGTATGCGCGTAATGGATTCACTGAAATTGTCTTAAATCAGCCTCAGACTACAATCTGTTATCAGCGGTTGAGACTATATTCTTACAAATTGTACATTGGGTCTTTAAGGTCGTGCTGTGATACAGCGAATTAAGCTTTTCATAGATCTTCAGAACGGGCGAGGACTGTACTGTAATCGCTTTCACAGGTAAGACGTACGTATTGTTGACATCAGTGATCGTGCATATGAGCATCAAAGAACAAATATCCACAAAGACAACTGCAGCTCGAGAGATGGAGTTGCATCACGGGGGGTCGTCTGCGTCTGCCCAGCTAGCTACCACACTGTCAATATAATGCATACGCCATTGCTTTAAAAATAGCGTGCCTGTGCAGAGTTTTCAGTGGTGTTGTTTTGTCACAGATTCTGATCTGAATTTAACAATGTTGTTTTGCCATTTGATGTCTGATGCAGAAAATGATGAGTGCTGGAAGACATTTTTATGGATGGCTCATTAATATTCATACATATGCTCTGCCCGTTACGTCTGCCCAGACATGATAAACGTAGCCACTATATAGCGCTTACCAATATTAAATAGAGGTTAAATTTGTTTTAAAGATTTGTGTTACTGACAGGGTAATTATGACTGCCTGAAACCCTTCTAGATGCGTCCATAGAATTTGCTGTCGATAGATTTAGATTTAACTTTTTTGTGTCAAACAAGAGCTCGTTTAAAAATAGTATTTAAAACAACATTTTCTCATGGGGGAATTTGGAAAGCTTCACTCTTTGTTTACATGTTTGTTCTGGCGCAGAGAGACTTTGATTTGGAAAGCACCTGCATTTATGTTTCAGTTGTACTTTCATATTGACATTGTGGAAAGTGTTGGTAGTGTCAATGTACGTTTTAAGTATAGAAAAAGGTTATGTTTTTTTTTTTACCACGATTAGATGTATTTTACCGTGATTAAATGCCATGGTTATTAAAACTGCAACTTCAGCTGAGCTTATATTTGCAGGCACTTAACATTACCAGATAATGTGTTTACATTTTATTGTATTTTACATTGTAAGGTTATGGTATGTTTAAAATATGTAAAGTTGTGTAAGCTTACTGCTGTAACCTCACATTTTTTTAAAATCTGGGATTTGTTCACATCCAGAGAGCTCATTTATTATTAATGTATAGAAACTACAGTATTCAGTGAAGCCCTTTTAAGTATATGAAGCATATTTTTATATGCTAACTTCACAACTTAAGAAATAAATAACCAATTTCTTTATTTAATAAATTATGTGATACAGCTTTTCAGTATGTCTGGGTAATATTTTATCAGTGACATACTGTATGCTAAACATACATGCAGTGATTTAGTTTGCATTTTCATAGTTGCGTCTATGTAAAGTCTGTACCAATATTACATGTATGAACAAACTAAAATAAACTTGGCGTTTGACCTACAGTGCACACTTAAATAAAACTGAAAGCAAATGTTTATTATAATTGAGAGGGCAATGTATGTATAATTGCTGGGCAATGTATGTGTAATTGCTGGGCAATGTATGTATAATTGCTGGGCAATGTATGTATAATTGCTGCTGCATTCATAATGCTTGGCATGTACAGTACATGCTTGTGAAACTAAGGCAAAACATAAACAACTTAAAATAATACTGCATCAGGAGATTTTTTTAATGCTGAAAAGATGGGGTCAGCAGTATGAAAATGGATTTAAACAGTCCACCTGTTTGTGTGAGGAATACACAGAATCTCAGTGTGCACCTGCACAGCAGTGCTTCACTGACCCACTAAACAATAAATGTCTGGTATTTATTGTTGTGTCGACATTTTAGAATACTGATGTATCTCTCTGTTAGATTCACGTACTGATTGCATTGGAAACTGCAGCACACAGTAGTATAACTGTTTAACTCATGTTTGAGGCAAATTTATATTGTTTTGCAAAGATTATCAAAATATGTCACTACTCTACAGATTTTTTTGGTCAGTAGTACACCATTACAAGTTACAAATGAATGTTTGTGTGTAAGTTTCTAACAGCGTTGGCAATTCCTTTTGATTAAATTGTGTATCCATAATCATATGATATCAGTGAAGTTAATTTACTTAGCTCCCTCTTACACAGTTACTGTAATCTTCCTCATGGGAAATCAGCGGGTACTCGTATTAAATTGCTTAGTACCGGGATGTGGTACTATATTTTAGTGCCCCTTTTATTTTTCTAAATTCTGTCTTTTTTTAGATGACTCCCCAGATGCTTTCACATGCTTCCATATCAAATGTTTAGAGTTGTCTTGTTCAATTGTTGAGGAGAAAATCTGTTATTGTTTCAAAACGAACCATTGTTTTATATTAATTTTGTGTATTATTTATTTATGGCGTTTTAAATCTTTAAGGTCATGGGTTCAATTACCAGGGAGCATAAATACTAGTTTTCATAATGTTGACCGTAATGTGTCAGATTTTTTGCCTGCAGAATGCTCTGCCCTCAGAGATGTGTATAGTATAAAAATATGAAAACATTAGTTCCTACTGTTGCCATAGAAACTATGGATGTCTCAGAAGTCTGTGCTTGGACTGAATCTGTCTCTTAGTTAAAATGGAGAAAGACTCACACCTGTGAGTCTGTAGGGAGCAAAAACAAACTGCATACTTCGCATTCTTCTTTTATAGAGAACAAGGGTTGATGGTCAGAGCACGTCTTTTATTCTGCATTAGTTTATAATTGGGATAAAACATATTCACATATGCACTTAAAAGAAATTTGTTGAAAAGGAATATGTTCTGACCTGTTTAACCTGCAGTCTGAAGACACCACCATCTGTCAATCTACATTCACAGGTTGGCATCACAAACTCCGCCCACTATCACTACACCCTCCTCTCTCCTTTAAGCAAGTTGGCATCTTGTCTTTATTTTAGGATACCTGAAACAATTTAAACACTGCACAGGGCAAAAGAGATCAAATCAGATGTTATCATACACTGTGTTCTGGTTGGGTGATGCCTGAGTGACAGCCTTTGTTTCTGCATTTGGTGGTTTTCCTAAGAACAAGTTGTTTGACTATTTTTAAGGTGTTTGCTCTCGTTTTTGTATGTGTATATTTAGGATAGAAAAGTGTATTATACTTAATACAGTGTAATGCAGTTTAAGATTAGCATAATTTAGTAGTAATACTGTCTGAAAGATGTTTAGGCAGATATTTAATGCTACTCAGAGCCATTGTCGTGTGATTTAAAGCGTGTGTCTCGGGCTCTGTGAAGAGGGGGTATAGCCTGGTATTAATCTTTCACCATAAATTGTGTGCCTCACGAAATTTAGCGAATGAATTTTAGAATTTCAGTGACCATTTTATAATATATATTTTTTCCTTTTGCCACTTTTATTAATAGAGTACAGGAAGTGAGTCAAAGTTGAACTCACATTGTCCACGTGAGCACCACTGCTTAATGTGTCAGTGTTAACCACTAAATCATTGCTCCAACAGTCATCTGCCATCTTTAAGCCGAGCTTGCCTTAAGTTTCAGGCCGAGCTCTTTGTGAAGCTGGTCCATCCTCTCCAGCTCACTGCTAATGTTCAGCACATCTGCATCCATCATCAAACATGCAGAGGAAGCTTCAGTGCTAATACTGAACTTTTTCTCCACAGCCAGGGAGAAGCCACCAGGCAGAGAATACTGCACTGCCCTGGACCTCGTCCAGCTGTCATAAATCTGGATTTCGGCCACCCTCAAGAAGTTCTTCATAGTCATATTTTGCATTTCATTGTGGGTCAAGGGAAGCTGCAGACGCTTTGTGATGTACATCATAATAGAGCATTGGTCATTCAGCTCAGTGTAGAAGGATCCTGCTGAGATATTGTCTGAGGATGTACTCTGAACTTGGCTTTTGGACATAAGGTTCTCACTTCCTGCTGTAAATCTTTTGTCACTTTGAGAGCAATCACTGTCTGGTCTTTCTATACAGGCTGCGTCTGTTTCAAAACTTTCCTCGGGTGACGCATCAGTTATGTTGCTTTTCTTCTCTTCAGACTGCTCAAATGGCGCAATGTCCTCCTCAGAGTTTTTGGTCTCCTCTGATGGAGTGGGAGTAAGTTCTTGTACCTGTGCCAGGATCAGGTGCCATTGGCCCTTGTGCTGACTTAACCAGGTCTGTGTAGAAGCCAATTGGAAGGTCTCGGTGTCAAAGTAGTACTCCACATCTGAGGTTTCTTCAAGACAGCGGGCGCCCATTTCCCCCAGTCGCTTTTCTGTCAGCTCCCCCAGCTCATACTCTATCTTCACTGGAACCCGCATAGTTTCTTGAATCTCTTTGGTACGTTTGTCTGCTCTCATTGGGTTACAGCTGATATCTGTTAAAATTCAGAATATGATGACCAGTTTGTGAGTCATGCAAAGTTTGGACATGCTTAATTGTGTTTCCATAAAAGAGTGCGAATTCACTGTTTTGCAACATGATGATGCACATGAAAAACAGAGAAAAACTGTTGTTATGTAGACATTTACATTTAGGCATTTGGCAGACGCTTTTATCCGAAGCGACTTACATTGCATTATACTACACATTGATCATTATACATTGAGTATGCGCAATCCCTGGGATCGAACCCATGACCTTGACGTTGTTAACGCCATGCTCTAACCACTGAGCTACAGGAAAGCTAGAGGAATAGTTAGAGGAATTGTTTATGAATCCTTTTTCCATTTTCTGCTGTGCAGTGACTGTTCACACTGTATTTGCATTCAATTCTGTCAAGCAGAGACAGTTACACAGAGAGAGAGAGAGAAAATAATAAAAGCTCAGATCATATGAATTATAATCTAAACCAACCTAGTTTGGAAAATGTCTAGCATGTAGAATTACAGATTAAGGTGCAAGATAAATCAAGTGTTAAATTCAGTATTTGTTCAGTAATAACAAGTAAGTTCTTTCCTACCTGAGGTACTTCTCAGTAAAAGTAAAAGCATTTAGGTTGGTCAGTGTATTTTTGTTGATTAAGCAACCACAGCTATTATAAGCTTCCAAACTCAGCATGTGTTGTAGTTACAGCCTTTGTTCATGGTTACCATGGTACTATGAACTGACAACTCTACAGCAGCTTACATTCATTTATACTTTAATAAAATGTGTGTGGACACATACATATGTCTAACTAGATTTGGTGTGATATGTTTGTCTAATATGTACCATTAGGCGCACATAGAGAAATTGCAGAGGAATAAACAAATGGAGGTCTGTTTGTGATCAAAAGTGTTTACAGTATTGATATACTTGACTTGTAATTAAGCTTGTTAAATAATGCTTGTTCGGGTCTTAGGTAAACAGACAGTGTGTCTATCTCTAAATACACCTCAAGTAAACCAATCAAATGGAATATCTACGCAAACAGTTTCTGACTACAGTTGTAGGTTGTGTTTTAAACATTGGCTAATACTCTTTTGTTTTAGGATTAGCATGTAAAAATATTGTTTATATATATTGTTTATTCATGTTTTAAGTGAGAGTCTTATAGTACCCGCCTTGTTATCATTCATTTAACATTCCAAGTATTAACTCCATGTACAAGAGCACATATCTTCCATTTTTATAAACTCAATTTACATGCTTGCTTCTGTAATGTACATTAACGATGCACATTTAGTACCATACAAACTCATTTTTGAGACAAATGTTTTATCTCGATTGATGTATAGAATATGTGTTATAGTTCTACTTTTTAATGGATTAATCCATCTTAATTATACAAAATAAAGGATATGATAACAATTCTGATGGAACTGTAACTACTGATGGATGCAATTGATTCATCATTAAGAATAATAAAATGTTTATTGAGCTCATAAGTTATTTATCTTATTTTCTTTCAGTATTGCAGGACCAGGTTTGAAATGGCTTCTTCATTCTCTACCACACAGATATTAGCCATGTGAAAGATCTGGCAACAAAATGGGTAAGCATATCTCATACGTTATTTATTAGTCTTAGCCAGACCTTTGACTTGTAGGCAAAAGTCTGATTAACAATGCATATGCATACTTGTACAGGAAAATACACTTGATCTCACGCGTACAAAGACCAACCATAGTTCATTGTGTTTTTACATGCCTTTTAGGAGTGTTATCTAAAATAATTTACTACAAACAGAAACAATTGGAAAAATACATTATTTATTTAACTTGTGTTTTTAATTGTGCCTTTTACCTCCGTATACGTTGTAAAATACAGCGAGCAGTGTAATAGGAAATACTGCAGCTCTTAATAATAGGATCTATTTCTGTATTCCTGTCTTTCTATCATGTCACCTGCTCAGTGCTGAAAGAGCTCATTCAGATTCAGATATCAAATCTTTTTCCAATGATTATAAGACATGGCGTGACAAGCTGTACCTGGGGGGTGTTTTAGAAGACAAAATGCTGCAGACTTTTCATCTGTTGTCTGGGCACTTGTGTTCTGAATTGCATTTTGTCACAGAATTGCTTTTGTGTTATAATCTCTTTGTAAACTGATAGGGGAGAGGCTCTGCATAGTATGATGAGTATAGCATGTGGCTCGTTGGCTCATTTGAACAAGAAATGGCTGGCTGGATAAATGTAGGGCAGACGCATCAATTATGTTGAGAAAGAAGATGAATTTGTGGTCAAGACCTCCCTCTTCTGGCTGTTTAAAGTACTGCAGCTTGATTATTTCTGGAGGAATAATGTTTACTGCGTTAACATTTTGGTGTTACCGTTTGTACTCTCTCGCTTTAACTCATAATATACTGAATGTCATGTTTATTAATATTACTAAAATGGCATTTTAAAAGAGTTCCATTTAAACTAAAGACAGTTTATTAAAAGATTGGTGACAATTGGTAAAAAACAGACTGCTGATATTAGAACAGAGAGTGAGAGTTAAGAGCAACTTGCATACAACTTTGCAGACTCTTTGTATGCATATATGTTTATTTTGCTTATGGATCTTTATTATTTTGGTCTCCTTTCTTAAGAAGTAACCAAATTGCTATGCTGCTGTTACTTTCAACAACAATAACAATAATAATAGTAATTAAACTAACAAAACCGAAGTGTAAAGCAAAAGTGATGCATGGTTTGGAATCACATTTAGAACAGGAATATTTATTTTTTTAGATTTTTGTGTGAAATTTAATGTGTGTTCCAGGGATGGCTGAGCGGTTGTGTGTGGTGTTGGTGAGCAGCTGAGGTTGGCTGTGATCAGGATCTTCTCTACAGGCTAAGAGCATGTACAGGAGGAATGGGCTCCCTGCCAGCATCAGCATCACCTCTGGCCACACACAGGTATTAAACACACATCCCATGTGTGCGCTAATGCTTTCAGCTGTAATAACAACTGTGCTGAAATGTGTAGTTAGTTATTACAAGGCTTTCTGGAATACCTGATTCTGATTGGTCAGTCACAGCATTCCGTGGTCAACTGTTTTTGTAGAACTGTACTGAACTGTGCGATTTCCAGGTTAACGATTTCCAGCACTGTGTTTGTTGTATGTCTCAGTCTCTTTCTTCTCACATAATAAAATAAACTCAAATCGATATTTCTTAAGTGCTGAGCATTAGGCCATGGCTTTGATCATTCGAAACACTTTTAATTAAAACGGTTATTAACGTTTGCATTTATGCAGACACTTTCATTCAGAGTTACAGTGTTGTGATTATGGTTTGGTTAGCATCATGCAAACCAGCTGAGACACGAGAACAGCTAAACGGCATCAATCATAAACGGTATAGCCTAAAACAGTATCTCAAAATAGCAGCCATTTTTTCAGGTCTATGTTTGTCTTATGTTGTCCCCACTCCTAGTAAATCATGTAGCACATTTGTTGTATATCATTTGTACCTGTCTACACACACACAACATACAGATGTAATCCCAACACTAACCATACCCCTAAACCTAACCATCACAGAATACTTTCTGCTATTTTAGATGTTCAGAAAATATAATTGTGTATGGTTTATAAGCTTGTTTTCTTCATGAAGACCTAAAATGTCCCCACATGTGCTACCCCCCCAGTGCTGGTCAGAATTTCCTGGCATTACTATACTTGTGGGGACATTTGGCCCCCATATGTAGTGAATCACAACACCACACACTCACACATGGTTTGTCTAGAAGGTTATGGATTGTTATAACTTAAAATAAGCAGTAAGATGCATCACTGCTACTTATAGTCCTTATTTCAAGAGGTGAATAAGAGGTGTTATACGGCAGACAAGCTGGTGAATAGGGCAAATAATATATAGCTGATATATTAGCACCGAACATCAAACAAAACAGCATGGATTAAACATTAAAGGTTTATTGTTGATCATTTTATATCTTCAGTGGCGATGCAGCATTTATTTTTGACATGACAGTGGGGGCACTGTTGGGTTTTTTACAAGAGAGCTGAGTACTGCATCCAGATTTGATCACATGATTCAAATTCTCTAAACAGATGAGAGAAATGTAACAGCTCATTGCGCTGGCAGTGCTGATCTGTGCACTGACAGGATGTTGCTGAAGTGAGACAGTGTTATGACATTATCATGCTGGGCGAATTGGAACGCATACAAAAGAGTTCATTTAATTCCATTTAATGAAGCAGCTGTGTGGTTTAAGCCTCAGTTCTGTTTGTTTTCATGGTTCCATTCCTGTCTGCTGTTAGCATGTGTATGGACAGCACAATAAATGGAAAGGCCAATGTAATAAGCCTATTGGAGAACCTAAACGTTTATAGCAGGTCTTATAGAAAATAGCAGGTCTTAGTTAAACAGTTAATAGAACATACTGAATGTCCCATACAAAAATATGCCGGCAATTTGTATTAGTTAGAAATGCAGATATTTTAATAACTTGAAAGGGGTACATTAATGTTATTTTAATATAAAGAAACATAAAGAACCTTAATAGTTTACATTCAGTTTAAAACCTACCTCGGAAACGCTTCCTGTGAATGTCTTACCTTTTCCATCCCTCATAAGTCTGTATCTCTGAATTTGTAGTTTTGTGAAGTCTATGCAATTGCAATTTGTAACAAATAACATCATTAATAACTAGCTTAATAAACAGCTCATGAAAGGGTTCACACATAATCTTATGTAAACAGTGTATTTAGATTATCAATTGTATTAAATATGCAAATAGAATACTATTGGCCTTCCATGAGGGAATAAATGAATCTTTCACCAATTGCAGTGAGGATGTGATTTATAGAAGATTTTTACTGAGATCATTGATACGGATATTACACTGAATGGAATGAGAAACTTCAAAGGATCTATCAGAGTAATTTACTGAGGAGAAACTGTGTCTTCTTCACAGTGACTGTTTTTTTTCTACTTTTGTTATGTGGTCTGTTTTGGTCTGTCTTTTATCACAATATGGGCTGTATTGGCCAATTGCCTGTTAATAAAATGATAAAAGTGATGTGGCTGCATTGTGATTCACTTCAACCATCTGCGCCGAATAATCAAATGGAATTAAACGATTCAGTTGGACAACGGTAATTAAACTGATTCAGTGTCCACAGGAAGAGCTGAACTGCCCGAAGCTTTTGGTCCATGTGGTTTTTATAGATGTATGTGATTTTATCACTGATATTGTGGTCTGTTTTAACTCTCTTTTCATCTTTGTTCTGTTGCCTGTCGTCTGTCTGCAGGACAGCAGTAGTTCAGAGTCTCTGGATGGGCGGAGCTTGGACTCTGCTAAGAGTTTTGATGCAGTGGTGTTTGACATGCTCAAAGTGACACCTGAGGAGTTTGCCGTGAGTTTATATTCACAATCATCATCAGTTTATGGCATACATTTATCCTTACCATTTAATCTTCTAGGCATTGATTTTCAAGTAACAGAAGACATGTTTTTGTTACTTGAAGTAAGATTAGTCATTGCTCATATAAAGGTGTATTTGTGTACATTTATTGTATCAGACCCTGATTTTCAGTCCTAAAGTATGATGTTTTTTTAAATGCATTATAAAAATACAAGCTTATTACAATTTAAAAAAGTCAACCAGTGAAACAGTGAATTAACTAGTAAACATTTCAATATTTATTCTGTCAAAATCATTTATATCATGTTTTACAAACATTACAGCTGTCCCTTAGTTGTGGAGTAAATTCCTCCACTAGCAGTTTTGCTACAGTTTTGCCTCTAATACAGTGCGAAAAGAGTGTGTTTTAAGGTAGTTTCTTGCCAATAGCTGAAAAAACTTCCTGACAAACACAGACTCATGTCAAGGAATCTCTAAGTGCATATTGACCTAGTTATATATTATTATTTGTTTACATTTATTTTCAACTCATAAATAGAAAATTTCAGTTCAGGGAAAGCATTTAATGCCTATTCATTGAATATTGCTCTTTTATACTATTTATTGGTGCTCTAAAAAACTTTTCCACTGTAAAATAAAACTCCAGTCATATAAAGTCTAATATCACTCTTATTGACCAGCAAAACATTAGTTAATGTACCTTAAAATAGTTTTCTTTATGTATTGCCATTTATATATGTTAACCAGCGTGTAGTATTTGTCAGTTTAATCAGTGTTTGTTAAAATGTATTTTTATTTTGCAGAGTCAGATCACTTTGATGGATGCTCCTGTATTCAAAGCGATACAGCCTGAGGTGAGACAGATATCCATGACAACCAAACATAGGACACTGGGGCTAGTTGTAACACAGGGAAAGTTGTATCTCAGAAAGTATATCCCAGTAATAGTTATTTTGCTTAAAATTTAGCTTAAAAGTCTTTTAAAGGCTGTTTAAAGAAGATTCCATATGACAACTTGTCCATCCACCTTTGTACTGTGACAACATGCTCTTTTGTTAAGCTATATGAACTGTAACGTTTTCCCAGCGGTTCTTTTAATAACCATGGAAATATCCAAAATTTATTTTGCATGCAAGATTATACACCTGATTTTTACATTTGAAGAATATTGAGGTGAAGTGTGACAACTAGCTCCATGCTCCTCTGAACATTTTCTATTTAGATTTGTATGGTTTATCGAGACAATAGCATTTGAGCAGAGTCATGAACTGTTTCATTAGGGCAGCCAGACTGAAGCCACACACAGCAATAAAGAGTTCCACAGCTATGAACTGATCTCACTCTCTTTGTTGCTGGAGATTAGTTTGACGTGGCAGCCCTCAGTACAACAGTGCATTATTGACACACACAGTCCCAGCTGACCACAATAGCCACAGAATCCATCGCTACATTCTTCCATTACATTAACCAGAACTTATTCTCTGCTTTGAGTTACAGACCATTCAGTTCTTTCCTTCATTACCATTTTATGTGAGGAATAAAATGAAAAGGCGCGTGTAACTGATATGGCGTAGATTTGGATTTCGGATCCGTGAGAATGGTGAAATTGCCGAGTTTTCCCACCAATAATGAGGCATTTTTATAGTTTACTGCAGTTTGAATAGTGGTGAGTGATAAGGTTTTTTGGTAGCGCTTCACAATAAAATGTATTTGTTATCATTACTAAACTGCCATCATTGACATGCACTAACAATTAACAATACTTAAACAGCATTTATTAATCTTAGTTAATGTTAATTTTAGCATTTACTAACATGTTAGTATCTTTGAGATGATGTATCTGTTAACATTAGATGAACAGTAAATGAACTAACATAAACCGTTGTATTTGCGTTAACAAAGAATAATAAGTTGTCCATTGTTCTTATTAGCTTATGCATGACCTAATGTTAACAAATGGAACCTTACTATATAGTGTTACCAGTTTTCAAAACATTTACAGTTAAGGCATTTAGCAGATGCTATTACGCAAAGTGTCTCATTTTCAAGTGTAAGACAGCCATGGTCAACAGGTGACATAAGCTACATGCCCTTCAGAAAGATATCTGAAGGAACAGGATCACTTTCAAATTGCATATAAAGCAATATATAAATATATAAAGCAAGATAATAGAAATGCACTTTCCATAAATCTATAACTGTGAATGTTAAATCTTTAACAATATTTTTACAAGATGTTATATAATTTGTAAGGGTAGAAAACAGTGTCCCAGTTTCATCTTGAGGAAATATTAGCTTGGCTTTCTCTAGGTCTCTGCAGGTTGCCGGCTGTAATGCTGTAATGCTTCTGTTGAGAATTGCCTGGCGATGTGTTTGGCATTCGGTCCTACGCAAGTTACTCTTCGAAACGCTTAAGTCTGGAATATTCTGGTCCCATTTTGTTGACCTTGATATAAATCTCTGACATGAGCAAATGGATTTAACATTTAGCAAAGCTACTCCAGATTGTTGAAACCAGAGTGTGTATTGGTGTAAGCCACGAGTGTCATTAAATATGATAAAGATCAGTCTGTTGACCTACATCTTTGCAATCCACAATTAATATGACATCATCTGTGTGACCCGTGCATACTAATGGGTCATTGTGGATTTGAGTTCTCTTGTAGGAACCATTTCTCACAGACAGCCACTGGCATTCCAAAATGGATCTGTTAAAAAAACGCTATGGGCTTGTCTTATGCTCCGTTTGTTCAAGTAGCAGCAGCAGCAGAAGTTTTAAACATTGTAAGATGCCAGCAGCACTATGTAATCGCTTCTGGTGAACTTTACCATGAGTGTCGTTTTGGATATTGACAGTAGAAACATTCACCTTACAGAATTGGAAAAGATGGGAAAAATAATAACACATAACAGCCGATTAGGTATTTTTGTGTCATGACTCACTAGTTCACATAAGAAACTTCCAATTAAAAACATTGATGAGATCAGTTTACACAAAAATTAAAATTCTGTCATCTTTCACTCGGCCTTATGACACTATAGGAAATAACAAATAGAGAATATTGAATGATAAATATCAGATTGGGATGGTTTTCCCAACGAATATCAGATGGTTTTAGTTCAATAGCAGTACATTATGACTCACTTTAAGAGTGCCCTGTAAAAAGTATGTGAGGTTTGCTGATCATTTTCCAAGTACTGCAATTTCACGGTAAATCAATTTCACAGTAAAATTGTGGTGGCCACCATGACACGGAAAGAAAGTCATACCAGTTTGGAACGACATGAGAGTAAGTAAATAATTACATAATACTCATTTTAAGTGGACAAAGTGTATTTACTTTTACAGTGTTTCAGCTGTACAGATTAAAAAGATCACATTTTATGGCCTGTGTGTTGTTTAGCTATTTTTTTAGTGTCCAAAGGGCAGTAAACAAATACTGGCGTAATAATAATGCCGTTATTGTACACCCTATTAAAAACATTAACTAGAATTCAATGGATTTCCTAACTTATATACTAAGTTCTACTTTCAAGGATCACATTGACAGCTATGATGGTTTACTATCCCATGTACCTCCAGAGTTTAGTTTTTCCAGTCTGAAAATGCATCTAAACGAAAGGACACATTATTTAAACTGCATAAAGAACTATAGTTTAACCTCTGTCTCAGCTAAATCTCTGTTTCACAGCATTAATCAGTATCTGGATGGGGTGTAGCAAACAGCAAGGCAGTATTTTAACCCTTCATTCCCCCAGAGAGTCACGTGTGCGAATAGGTTTTTTGCACAGCTTCAGTGCTGTCATGTTTATCTGCTTGTGCTTCAAGTGTTGCCAGTGCTTTTATTGCTAAAAGCGTCAGTTTTGGACTCGAAATGGTTTTAATAGTTGTTCAGAGAAATCGTAGTTATAAATAGTTGTTCAGAGAATTCAGAGAAATGATTTGTGGAGAACAAAAAAGGAAAAAAAGTCGAATTTTATCCCCCTTATTTCTGTGGACATGTTCATGTTGGAGTAACTGTCTAGGCACATAAATTATTTGGTTAATTGATTTTGTTAAAATGTGAAAGCCTTCTCAACTTTAAGTTGTCCACAGTCTGAAGCATATTGAATTAATTTGGCTACAGTAGGGGCTCCCACTGGAAAAGAGCTCATTTTAAAAATGCTGAGTTTGACCTCCCCAGCCACTAATTCAGAACTCATTCATTGCAGTCAGTCTTTCCAACCCTGACATTTTTGACAATGAATGTGATCCTGTTTTTAAGATTTTGCCTGCATGTTTCATTCGTCTGTGGAAACAAATTTATACTGTAGTTATAGTTTTGCGTTTGACCACATACACATACGTTCATTCATCAATATCTCAACTTCATGCTTCACAGATTTTGTGGATTTCTAAAAAAATATGTTCTTGAAGTTGGCACAGGCAACTAGTTTGACATTTTACCAAAATTATAGAGTCAAAATAAATGTAGCTCAGTTTGTAGAGCATTGTGATAGCAGTGCAAAGGTTGTGGGTTTGATTTTGAGGGAACACACATACTGGTAAAATGTATAGCTTAAATGCACTGAAAGGCGCATTGAATAAAAGTGTCTGCCAAATGTGTAAATGTATAATGAGACAGTTTTTAGAGTGAGTCATACCATGAGGATTTAAATTTGAAGAACGTCATGTAATATAAAACAACTTTTTGAAACAAAAACGTTTATATTTTTACTCTTTATACTTTTAACCTTTATACCTCTGAAAAAAGCATAATAATGGTTTACAAAAAAATGGTTTACAGAGCTTACTAATCTTTATTACCAAATTCTGAGTCTCCTCCAGCCTTGACATTATGACATTCAATGACTTGGCTCTATAAAGAGGTTATGAGGGTTTTATAACATGCTATTGTTGTACTAAGTTTTATATTAGACGTATCAGCTCGCCAGACCCAAACTAGAGCCCGTTCTCTGTTAAATGCGGTTGAACTGCAACATTTGAATCCAACAGAACGTGTGGCTGAAAATGATGACTTTGCAAACAGACCCAAAATATTTTGGTACCTAGACTGAGCTGCTTATTCACATGGAAACTCCACTTTCCCTGTCCATGTGGAAACTAAAATACCCTCAAATGTTTCCATCTGCTCTCTCATAGCTGTCTGCACGATACTCTAAAAGTGTCATTATTCATAGCTTGAACCTGAGGAGGCTTTGAACACTATAACGTCTCCTGAAAACCTCTCTTCTGTCAGTGAGTTGAAGGAAACTGACAAATGTGTCTGTTCTGTTCATCCCTCTCTAAATTCTAATAGCATTCCCATGTTTTTGAATTGAACATTTGGAAGTAAAATTCTTTTAATGAGGTGACATTATTGAATTAGTGTGATCTTTTTTTTTTTTTAAGAAGGCTGTATAATAGGTGAAGGTGTACCATTCAGTTTATGTATTTCATCAAATTTTATTTATTATTGTACACATTGGTTAAATGTCCTTTATAAACATTTTACATAACACAATGTGAAGCTAATACAAGGTAAATTAATTCACTAGCACAGACATTTTGACACAGCAACTGTTAACATTTACTTATACATTTATACATTTGGCAGGTGCTTTTATCTAAAGTGCACTAAACTTAGTGCATTCAGGTTATACATTTCATCAATGTGTGTTGCCTGGGAATCGAACCCACAAGCTTTGTGCTGCTGACACAGTGCTTTACCAGATGAACTACAGGAACTCCAGAACTGTGTTAAAACACATTTGCAGAAATATTTTAACGTTTTTCCATTTAGTTACACTGCATGGCTGAGGTCTGTTTATTGGACTTTATGACTGAATGGATGGATAAAAAATGGGTGGGTGGGTGGATGGATGGATGGATGGATGTAGGGGTGTAATGAGAAAGTTTAATGTGTTTAATGGCACTGTTTAATGTCATTAATATTAGAGAAGATGAACTGCAAGTGAACTGCAATGCATACATAGGCCTGCATTAGACATTAATATTGAATTTTGATATTCATTATTGGATTGTGGGTATTTAGGAGCTGGCGAGCTGCGGATGGAACAAGAAGGGGAAGCACAGCCTTTCACCTAATGTTGTGGCCTTCACACGGAGATTCAACCAGGTAAGATCTGCGTCACAGCCAAATTAATATATACAGCCATATACTGCATTGGTGAAATTACAGCCTGCATTTAAACAACAGTTTTATCACAAACTTTAACACTCTTCAGTGTTAGTTCCCTGTCCCAAAAATGTTATTATCTTAGTTTGGAGCTTTGGAGATTAAAAAGTCATTAGCTTTCATTGAGATCACAGACTGATGGCTGGAAATAAGTGCATTTGCAATGAATGGAAAAGCTGCTAACTCTGAATCTGAACTTGTGCAACTACATTTACAAACAGTCTTTTGATTTATGAACCATTAAAGAATCTGTTAACAGATACTGTTCTTACCATATTAAATTCAGCCCCATTTGTAATGTTAAGACATTTTGTTAGTCATTTCAATCATCTCTTCTGTCACTAGTTGTTTCCTGGACATTTTACCAACATCTCATTTTTGTTTAATAGATGTTAATGCATGACCTCATGAGCATTAGAACATTTTAAGTCAGTTTAGCAAAATACAAAGATGAATCTAGTTTTCCCTCAGATTCTTCATTGTGATATTATAAAGCTGGTCACAGAACAATTATGGTACAATCAGATGAGCTGATTTGGAAGTTAAATTGCCCTCAATCCTCACAAAGCCTCCACATTCATTCATTCATACAGTATATTGGCCCCTTCCAAAATCCGAAACCTAGTGCTATTACCAGACTGAGTCAAAAAAACAGATGTGAATAGATCTTATTGCACTGAAAGGGGAACAAGAACATTCTCTATTAAGTGACACTTTATATTCCAGACACAGGCTCACCAGGTAATTCAATGCTGATTGCAATGGTTTCAGTTCACATTGATCTACTAGGAACTTCCCTATGTAGCTATAACAGTGTTTGAAATAAGAAGAGAAGCTCTAACCCCATTTTGGTTCTAGGTTCAGCTCATCAGAATGCATTAGTTTAATAAGCATCCATTTGTAGATGCTTGGTGATCTTTATTTCTAAGAAAAATATCTGCTTACCACAAGCTCTCTCCATTGGATATCACAGTCATGCTGTGTAAACAGGTTCTTCAGCTGTGGATTTGTGTTGTTTTCTGTAGTTATTTTGTTTAACAGCTACATTACCTCTTTCAGACTAAATCTCTTAATGAATATGTATGATTTGTTTGTGTACTATGTATTTCTACACTCGTCTATGTACTATGTATTTCTCATGGGTTTCATAGGGGTCTGCTGACTTTTGTGCACACATTATGATATGACCAATCATCTGTTCACACGCTTGTACAGTAAATGCACAAAACTTTCTTTATCCTCATTTATTCTCAATTATGCCTAGAAATATCGGTTGAATAAGGGCAGTATACAGTAGTAATGAATATGATTTTTATTTACAGGGAATTTCATTTTGGCAAATTCTTTTAAATGAATTTTAATATAAAAATGCCATTTGAGGGCTGCAACTACTTTTGCCTTTTTGATTTTGATTTTTAATCTTGTCAAAAATAAACAAATGCTTTTATTTCCTGAATGTCTAGTGACATTTCCTTCAGTTTTTTTCTGTTTGTGAACATTTACGTCTTGATTAAAGACAATTATTTGTTTGTATTGGTTAAAATCAAGAGGGAATTTTGGGTCATTTTCCAGTGTCACTGGATCTGTTTATTCTGACATAAACCACATTTAATCAGGTTGGTTTATGTTAAGCCTGACCTTTTTACATGTGCTTCTGAGAGTTTATAAGGTTTTGGAAAATACTGACTTGGTGCTGTGCCAGTCTGCAACACTTACATCACTCTATCTGTCTGAATGCTCCTCCATTTTAAGACACCACCCTTTTCTTCCTAATGAAAAGCATTTTTGTTTATTTGAGTTTTCTAGTTTACATAACAATGTCAGAATAACAAATGTAAGAATTGGGCTGAAGCCAAAACTTCAATGTTAAGTATTGTAGCTTTAAATAAATACTCTAAACATTAAATCTGGACAGGTAACTGATGTGGTCTTGCTGTTGATTGTTGTGGGTTTAATCTCAGTTCATGTTTAAATGTTCTTCTCTCAGGTGAGTTTTTGGGCAGTGAGGGAAATTTTGATGGCTCAAACACTGAAGATACGAGCAGAAATATTGGGTCACTTCATCAAAATTGCAAAGGTGAGAAATTTGCACTCAGTGTTAAACCAATACAGCTTGTACTGTACTTATTAAACTGCTATTAATGCTCCATACTTTGTTTGTGTTGCCATGGCATCAGACACAACTGACCCTGTGTGACCCTGTATCAAAAACAGTCAAATATTTAGTAAATTGTATAATATTCACATCTGAATTGCATTAGGCTTAATGGTTTGGTAATTGTCCTTGGCCACTTCACTTGGTATTTTTACTTTTTTTGGTGTTACTAGAAATTCAAGCAAAACATTAGACATGCAGGCTTTAATTTTATTTTTATTAATTTGGTTTAACACCAAAAATTTTCCTTTAACAATGAAGGTTTATAATATCACACCAGACAAATGGCAGACGTGGGAGTGTTTGGGTAACTGTCATTACCCTAAAACAATCATTATTTTTGCAATTCCATTTAATAATGCTAGTCGTGCAGAAACTATATAGTTAAGCTTTCAATTGCAAAAATTGTTTTGTGTTTTGCTTAATACAGTACATTAGAAATTTGTCCTGTACATAAATTGCTTTTCTGAATGATTATAATATGAATACAATCAACATCACAAAAAGATTAAAATAGACCATTTGTGTGAAATATATCGTTATTTTTCCTATCAACAACACTGTAAGTGTATTTTCTCATGTCAAAAGTCAGTCTTAACAAAAGTGCTTTCTCGTTGACTGATATCATTTCACACATTTTTATTTGACTTTCCATCTGTCTCGTAAATGCTGTTAAAATATAGTTTAGTACTGAAAGCAGTACAGCATTGGAAATTGACCAAACGTGAAATTAAAGAACCCAAATTATTCCAATTCTGTGTTCAAAGTGTTAAATTGCAAACTGCTGAATATGGAAATGTATAGCTTTTGTGTTTTGTGTTTGCTTTCCAAATCAAAATAATATTCATGGATAAACCAGCTCAGCATTATACAATAAAGTTTTCTATGGAAAGTCTCAGGAAAAGTTTTTTGTTTTCATTCTGTCTGTCCTCATAAAGTTAAGTTTTTAGCTTGAATGTTTAAAAGATTCAATTTTACAAGCAAAAAGTAATTTTGTTCTTTTTGATTTGATCCTTAAGACATTTACAAACAATGAGATGGACATTTTAAATATTTTCATTTGGGGGAACACACACAGACAGGCACACACCCTGAGCAGACCCACATATTCCTGTGAATTCAATCAGTCTACATGCTCTCCTGAAACTCAATGTTCCGTAACACAGGAAAACCTGCTATATGGTTGAACACGCACCGTGCACCACCTGCCAAACCTGAAAATCACCCTGCTACCGGCAAACACGCTTAAGTGACTCTGAATAAGCTACGCTAGCGGCTACGCTAATGAATAAAGCAGATCAACCAATGGCTAAACCAAACCAGGTGTTGGTTTCCTCCTGGTACGGGCCCATGACAGACGGTACATGCTGCTCAAATGTATTGTAAAATACAAATACAAAGGTCAAATGTATTGTAAAAAAGAAAATGACATCATCAGGTTAGAAAAACAGTGGAACAAACAAATAAATAAGGGGGGGGGGGTACTTTTTAAATCAATTATTACTCATTTTGGTTAATGTAACCCCCGAAACAATGAAATTACTGTTGTCAGACAAAGACTTTTACAATTTTGGCATTTCATATAACTAATTGAGTCATACAGCATAATTACCATGTCAATCTGTACTTGTGTTTATTGATGGTTAAAGAAGATGATTGCTATTAAAGGAAAATTACAAGTCTTTATTTAGTGAGTTCTGGTTTTAATAAGAATAAATGCATGAACAGGCCCTCATAAATCTGCGCACGTAGGAATCTGATTAGCGAATTTTCCCAGAATTTAATTGACAGGTTGAACACTTTCCCCTGTCTCTTGCGTATTTGTTTATTAACTAACTTGGTTTTAATTTATGTTGTGTTTTCACTAATTACAGTGTAGTGCCCTCAGCTCCAATTATCACATTTTATCATGTTTAAATCCACTCCACATAACTTTTTTTGGTTTTCCAAAATCAGTACAGAAAATGCAAAGAAGTGGAGTTAATAATGTGAGTGGTTGATGTTCATTAAAGCTCTGTGACTTTGGTCCTTTCTTAGAAGCTCCTGGAGTTGAATAACCTGCACTCCCTGGTGTCAGTGGTCTCTGCCCTTCAGAGTGCCCCCATCTTTAGATTAAGCAAGACCTGGGCGGTAAGTTGCTAATAATTCAATTACATTACATTACACCTCACTATTTGTCTGAATATTTCATTTGCGATAAGGTATCAGAAGATACCTTATCAAAGTTTCCATAGCATAGATACAGGAATCTTCTGTGTTTGATTTAGGGAGAAAAAAATCTCTCTTTTATATTCTTTTCACAGGGAATTTATTATGTATAACCACTGAATGGTAGCGGTTCTCTGCTGTATGAATTAGCTGTACAGCAGAGAATGTACCTTCGTGCATTGATTTGTACACTTAATCTGTACCTGATGTATCTGTTAGAGGACAAGGGAGAATGAATAATTTAACAATGATCTTATCTGATCCTCTTTTTAGAGCTCAGAGGTCATTTTAAAGATTTTTGCCTTCAGAACAGCGTCTACCTGACCAAGAAGCACTTAATTTCTGTCTCGCGTGTGATTGTTACTTTGAGAGGCATGTTATTACAGCAAGGGTGTAAACAGATAAAGGGCCAAGGACATTGAGTGCGGTGAATGACTTTAAGTGATGTGGTAAATGTCATTGTGAGGCAAAGGGGATTTTAAATCCGGCAGGTTTATTATCCGATGCTAATTTCAATAAGAGATCTCAGTGTTGGGAGTTCAGACTTGCTAAACTTAATGATGTGGGATGCATGAGGCTGCCAGTGTTGACATTCCACATTTTGCATCAGTAATCCTCTAAATTGGGAAAAGATGGAAAAGGAATGAGCATTTTATTTGTAAGTAATTGTGGTGTGTCTGTTTTTCCTATACCAGAGTCTTAATTCTTTTGCCATGCGTTTCGCTTTGCCACAGGGTATTTTGACAGTTTATTTAGACAGTTAAATAGAATAATACAGATTATGTTGTATTAAAAATCAAATTAGTTCTATTTACATTTATTTCATTTATCAATGTCATTTAATGATACAGCCTATCACAACTTCCTATTTTACAACACCTGCAAACAACCAACCATATTTAAGCGTTTTTGGTTTTGTGGTTAATGCTTAAGTACACAGAAACACCATAAAGATAAACAAAGCTGCTACTGTATATACCTAATATATACCCAATGAAAAAGAAACACATTTTAAATCTTATGCCATTCACCACCGAGTGCCCTGTGTCTTGCTGGAAAGTCATATGCCAGCCCTTCCAGATGCAATTTTCTCTTCTGCAGAGAAGGTTCTAGCAGGACAGATGACCGTCTGAGATCTGGCTGGTCTGCATGAATTGAATAACAGGGCTGATTGACATCATGTGACAGATGCTGACCAGTTATTTTTAATGACTGTATTTTTCCACGAAGGTTGAAATTTCAACATACAGGGTTCCGAGATCAATGGAACATTCACAATACATTTCTTCCTTTAACTATCCTTCTTAGAATCTCTGAGATGTAGTTGCAATTCAAACCACAGGGATAAATTGTGATCTAAATTGTGATCATATCTCTGCTATGTTTTAGGAGGTTTCCTTTCTGTGAATCCTATTTTTTGGAGTCCCTGATTTATGAGACAATCTGCAGATTAAACTATAGTCCAGTTCTAATTGTAGATCTGAACATTTCATTCAGTGATCTGTCCATAATGAAACTCCACTTGCCTGATTTGCTGGCTGACTGTAGTGACTGCTTTAAGTCTTGCTGTGTAAATGGTTTATATTTCACCGCTCATGGCACAAGCCAGAGTGAGTAATTCTTTATGTCATTTGTTCCAGCCAATTTCTGAACTGCTTGACTTCAAGGCCTCGTTTCCACTTATTTGATTAACTGCTGATTTCCTAGTGAGCAGCCAATGAATTGGGAGGAAGACAGCAGTCACTGGTATACTGTAGATTCTGGAATAAAGAGTCAGATTCTATATATGTCTTCTGTGCTTTTATTGGTGAATATAATGTCTTATCGGCCAAAAAGTATTTGAGCATTTCAGCCACAGGGTACTTTGACGTTAATACAAGTCTGTATGACTGTCTTTGAAAAATGAAGTTAGTTCTAAAACTGTGTATTTGTAGATGCCAGGTAATTTAATATTTTGCTACCCAATTCATTGGAATTTGTACATTTAAGTAACTTCAGGGTTAGTTCTTCTTCTTTTGTGTTTTATGACAGACAGCAAGGCATATAGGTTTGGAACAACACAGGTTGTAACCCTAGACTTAACTCACCCTTAAAGTTCTAGTGTATACATATACAGTGTTTCAGGAAATCATACAGGAGTAAAAAATGAGACACGAGTCTAAAGGAAACAAATGGTTTGGAGAAGAAAGACAACCGAAGAGTTTGAAGACCTGTTGACAGTAGAATGAAAGAGGTAAATCTTTTGGGGATGACATGAGAGCGGTGAAAAGGGTTTGTTGACAGCAAGACAAATAACTCCTTGATTCCTGTACATATCCCAGAATTCCCTCAGTGTCGCAAATCTTATACACAAGACATTTTCCATCCTCTCACAGTTCGCATTCTTTTTCCTTTATTTTCTCTTGCTTCACTGTTCTTCCTACTGCTGTTTACTAATACTTGCTCTTGTTTCTATCCTGGTTTAAACAAGAAAGACAAATGGACCTATTGGCATTAACCCTCATCACTGCACTCTACTGCAGAAAGCCTCATACCGCGATGAAATGCAGGCTGAGTGGAAACTTGTTCCTATGTGTCCCTAAACTCGGTGGTGCTCTGTCTTCATGGTGGCTGATGTATGGAGGCTTTAACCTCTTCTGGAATCCATGAGCTCCATTCTGTAATCAAAGCCAGTCATGCCTATCAGCAAAATCAAATAAAGATGTGAGCTGTTGATGAGACAACCTGACTGTTATCATCCTTAAAGGGATTGTTCAGCACTGTGTGTTTGTTTCCATGGGAATGTCTTATGCAATTTTAAATACTTTCCAATTGATAAAGGTCATCAGAAGATTACTTTGTTTTTGGTAGATCTAACTTGGGCAGAAAATGGCAGTCTGGCTACTGGGGTAACAGACACACACACACACACACACATACTCTGATGGAAATGTCATTTACAGAAACACTCCACTGCAGTTATAATTTACCTTGTTCATTATTTACAGTGGCTTTGTAATTTGTTTATCCTTTAAAGTATTATAAATAGTCTCCCTTAGCTCCCAGCAGTTTTTCAAACCTTTGTCATAATATTGTGATTTCCACACAACGTTGCTATCTAACTTTCCTGTCATTGATTCCCTCTGAACTAAAATCCCCACCGTTCTTTGGAAATAGAAAATATTTAAAAATAGTATATTATTTATTTCTCTCTGTGGCTAAAGCTTTAAATTTCATGGCTGAAGCAAAAGACTCCAAGTTAAAGGCTTATTAAATTAAACTTTTATTAATCTTAACTTTTGGATGAATGTGTCCAACACAAGAGCCAGATTACTGTCAAGTAATGTATTATCACTCACTTACTGCACTGCTTAAGTGTAAATCAGACTGAATAAATGGAGCTGTTGCAACATAAATGTATCCAAAAGTCATGCTGGGTGGAGAAACTGTTATGTTACTGATATAGTCTGATTATTACAGTATGCCAGTTTTTTTGGAGATGCAGAAATTACACCCTTAATAAGTAAAGATGACCTATATGCATAAGGCAAATTTGTATGCTTGCACACACTCAAAATTGTAATCTCTATATGTGTGTATCTGTATGTGTTGTGTTGTGTGTTGTGTGTGTGTGTGTGTGTGTGTGTGTGTAACTAAAAAGTATTAACATTTTTCTTTAAAAGGAAAGTTTAAGAGAAATGTAGTTTAGTATAGGTTAAGTCAATCAAATGTATAGCAAGTAAGGGACAAACAACATTAACCAATT
>JAZGTI010002152.1:0-38152 GCA_036877585.1 Botia kubotai
AACCTTTTGCCTTCCTTGAATAAACAGAAGTATACAGGTATGAAACGACGAGGGAATAATAACAGAACTTTTATTTTGGTGCACTGTCCCTTTAATTTTGTTTAGTTGGGAAATGCAACAGAAATGACATGCCCGCAAATAATTAAATGCTGATCACCTATTTTCTGTCTGTTTGGTTTAGTTATAGATTGTACTTAAATGCACATTAAAACCAGTGGCTTTCACAATATCTCTAAAACAGTGTGACATTGAGCACAGCAAGTACAAAACTCTGTTAACAGCTCTTCCGTAAGATGCCCATAATGTCAACTCATATCCTGACCTGTGACTGATGGTCATGCAGGTGCTTCAAATTAAGCGCTACACTGCACCGACTTGCGCGTTCCTCTGTAGGAACGTCCTTGATACCACAGCTGGCCGTGGAACGATCTGCTTGTTTGTTGGCTGACTGGGAAAGTGCTTCAACATCTGAAAGCTTAAGATGAGGCGAAGAGGGAGAAAGAGCAAATTGTTTTGGAAGAATTTCACCACTGTCTCTGTTGGGGAGTAAAATGAAATGACGTCTGATCGTTCCCACACAGAATTACACAATATTCATCACAATGCGTCTCTTGCTCAAGTTGAGAACCTGACACACATAATACAGTCCAACGACACCCACAGGACTACATTTATCTTGTGAAATACCCAGAATCCCCGGCGCTTATTCTCATTTGCAATTCAAAGCCTCAATGGATCAATGCTTGTTTACATCATCCAGACATTGAGACAGCAAAGACGACAGACAAAACGGCTTTTTTCAGTTCTGAAGGCACTTAAAGGCAATACAGAAAGATCAAAACCCAACACAGACCAAGAACGAAACAAAAGACAGTAGGAGAGGTCCATCTGGACCTGGAACTACAGCTCGATTTGAACATTGCCCGACTTGTCGCAATTGCAGGCTTTGGTGCCCAGCAGTCCGACACTCCAGCTCTCCCGAGACCTTTTTCTTGTTGACTAACTCTTCAGAGATCTGAATCACTTTGTCCCATACATATTTCTGACATCAATCCACTGCTGGTACAAGCAACTCTCTTACCCTGGTAAAAAGAGTTCTGTACTCCACAACAAGAGGTGACCTACATTAGAGGTTCAAATGCGTCTGGAAGGGGATCGTGTCTCTCCTCCAGAGGGGCTGGTTGGGTAAAGTGGCATTATATTGGTACGTGTAAGTGGTTTTGTCTTTCAGTGGGGTCCAAAGGGAGTCTGAGCCTTTTTTTGAAGACCCTTATCAGGGATCAATGGATCAGTGATTTCTGTGAACAGCTGCAAAACATCCAGAAAAGCACTCAGACAACTTTAGCCATTTTTTGGCGATGAGTTCATTGTCATTTGTCGCTCTACAATGACAACAGAAACCAGATATATTAGCGTTCCTTTGCTAATCAAATCACTTGGTTTATATGTGCACCTGTCACACAGTTTGTGATTGGTTGAGATGCAAATTGAGAGTAAACGCATTGCCATCGAGCTCCGTCTACACAGTTCATTTGTTTTAGCCATGCTTTGGCCAAGTTCCTTACCAACAATCGATCAACCTTATTGGCCGGGTCTTGCGTTGGATATTTTAAGTTAATCAGGGATCAGTTAAGCTCCTGTTTCGTAGCCCAGTAAAAGACCAGCATCGCGTACAGTGTGTGCATTCATTACATGGGGCTAAAGCAGCCGCAAAGCTCTTGAGGCATTGAGGTTAGTTTCCCACGAGAGGGCTGAGATCTCCATGGTGGTTCTTGAGTTTCTTCTTAAACAGAGAGATGGTTGAAGGTCTGTAGAAGATGATCCAAGGCTCCGATGCGGCGCTCTGCGCGCACGAATCTGAACTGCTGATTGATGGGATAGATGGAGATCTGAGAAGAGGAACGTGGAAAAAAGAGAAGAGAGAGGAAAAGATAGGAATACAGAAAAGGCAAAGGGGTTAATTCCAGTTAATTCAAATACAACTTTTCTGCATGTGACAATTCACCTTGTAAAAACCAAATTGTATGCAAAATGTGCAGCGAACATCCCTTAAAATGACAAAGGAGCCAATAAATCACAGCAGACTGATGAAACAGGAAATCAAAGCTGGCATGTTAAAACGTTCCTCTAACCTCTTAAGAATAACGTTTTTGATATACATGACATGTAACGTTAGAAAATGTTCTACTGACTTTACTGTAAGAATGCTTTTTGATAACTTTTACAGAACTTTTACAGAACGTTAGTCAACGCTTTGTGAACGTTCCCTGTTAGCTGGCTGAAAGGTAAGTTTTCAAAAAACATACTTGTTTTGTTCGTAATATATGTACTCACTTGACAGTAAGATGCAGTAGCAGCTTAGCTACCATGGCTATGACTGTTAGCGTTAACAGGGCGGCTAATGCGTAGATGGTCCACACTGTAAAACACGACGTTTATTACGCACAGCAATTAAAATTACAGAGGTACATACATATATATTTAATATCAACAGAAGGCTAAATAATAGTAAGATTTAATTTCTGTACGCAAGGACTAGGAGCAAAACTAAGATGAGGTCATGCAAAATGGGAAAAAAATAGAGAAGTGGACACATACTGGTGCTGTGGCCCGTGGTCCGACCCGATCCATGCCACTGACCTGGCATGTTTGCAGGACTTGATGTGATGACATAGTAGAGGAGGGAGGATTTTCCGCTCTGACTGGTATTGGATTTAGCTGTGGTGCTTCCAGTATGCGGCCTCACGGTGCTGGTGTGCTCTTCATCACCATCCTCATCCTCTTCCAACGGCTTGACTGCCTGATTTCTCAAAGCTGCGAGGAGGAAAACTCAGTTAATGTGCTGTCATATGAACGTACAGCTTTTCATCTCCAGTATGTGTGGCATTCTGTACGTCTGATGTACAGAATGTCAATTAATACAATTGAAATAATTTAACATACACTTATACATAGTACACACACGCACACGTGACATTTGACCTTTATTTGTGGGTCAACTGAAGTCCTATAAAGATGAGGAGATAGACAAAGATGCATTTCTGTTACATATAAAGAAGAAAATTCCGCATAATTCATCCTATTCCTTCCCAATTCTGAGGTTAAAGTGTTATATCGGCTTTTAAAATTCCTCTCGTCTCTTTTCCTCAGCTATCATCGCAGTTCTGAACATCTCGAGGAGCGATTCTTTACCTCCCTCCAAATTACATCACCTCAGTGGTTCAACAGCCCAGAGAGATATAAAGGCAGTATGAGGCGCTTGAATCAAACTCTGCCTGCAGGAGGAAAAGCGCAGTGGATGGTGAAAGCCAATTTGTTTCACTGACCTTTTCTTTCAGCAAAACATTTTTTCCATTTCATACTTCCCATTCTGTTTTATTTCTCCTCAGATTGTGCTTAGTGAACTCTGCAAGTGACAGTGGGTCTTAAAACCGTACAGACCTGACAAGAATGTTCAGAGGGTCCCAAGTGCAGCATAACAGAGAGGAACCTATTTAGCAGATCACTGTTTACTCCGTTAGCTTCTCACTCTGTTAATCTCATAAATATTAATAAACTGAGTGTGTTTGAAATGACCAAATTTAGATACAACGATACATGATGAGTCTCGTTTTTATTACAGTAATGTATTCTGTATGTATTCATAACCTTATACATTTGAAAAAAAAAGATTGTTTTCCCTCTCTCTCTCTCCCCACTGGTAAACGTTCCCTAAAAAAAATTACCCATAAGCCACTGCAGTGCGAAAAGCATTAGGTTGCACCTGCAGATGTAAATCACTCTTACCACATGCTCAATCTCATTGTTATGAGCTTCTAGTTTCACCGCCCTCAAAACGATATCAGGATTTTGTATAAGTTTTATCCATAAAACCATCAACATTATTTCAGGACCCACTGTGAAGAGCCAAAAGTGACTAAGTGCCTAGTTACCGTGATAAAGAACAGAGAAGCCTTGAGCTTCATTCGTCCTGTCCGAGTAAAAGTACAAAATGACGAAGTCCACAGTGATGTTAATGACGTCGCGTGGGGGGTTGCGCCCATCGAACCGCGCCACCACCTGATTGGTGTAGCCATCCAGCAGTTCCACCATATCGGTCTGGTCCACAATATTGAAGAAGGTAAAATTGAACAGAAGGCCAGAAGCACCAGAAACCTGGGAGAACAGAAAGACCACGATACGTACACAGTCACTTTTGGCAGCCATTATGCCACAAAAATACATTTCCGCTTTTGCTGTGGTTTTGGCTCTGGCGGATTTTCCCCCATTAAGATATTAAAAGCATTAAACGTACCTGAATGGTCCAGTAGCAGACCCTGCCAGCTCGGTATTTGTCTGGGAAGTCGGGAGAGTAGATCACTCCTGAGGACGCAGAGTAATTTCCTCCGCAGGCTCCTACTTTCGCTGTAAAGAAGAGGGACCGCGTCAGCGGGTTTTGTACTACATAACAAAATCTTGCAGCCCTGATCAACATGTAAATATGTGCAGTTGTTAAAACTGGAGGATGCTAGGGAGTGCGTGACTTTTACATAACCTTTCCAATCGTGTGTGACCACTGGATAAAGACTAAAAATCATTCATAATGCAACTGAATCCCTCATGAATCATGTAGAGAAGGTTTTTCAATCTTGCTCCTGGAGACCGCATCCCAACCTTAATTAAACAGCTAATGCATCCTTGATTTTATTGAGTGTTGGAGCAAAGTCGTGCAGGACAGTTCCTCAGGAGCAGGAATTAAAACCTGCGGAGTGATTTGTGAACTGATTTTTGAAAAAATCGATTCACTCACAAACCAGACATTATACTATGTTTTGCGAGTTCTTGTTAACAAAGGAATAATATTTGGTCAATGAGTATTTTAGCAGTGTATATTCATTTCAGACATGTGCATGATTTTATGACTTCTTTTAACTTTTAAACGTTTTTAAACACTTATTTCTAGGTTTCCATTAAGTGCGAGAACCTGAAAATTACATGTGTACACAGCATATATATATATATATATATACTTTTAAATATCTAAAGGTATATATAGGGAAAACATTATATATGTCCTCATTCATGCGACAGAAGCAGAACTGGTGCTAACACAAATCACACTCGGTTCAGTGCAACAATTTACATAAGAAAGCATTTACACACCAATGAGGCCCAATGCATTTTGTGGGGTATGCAGACATGTGAAAATGAATCTTGAAATTCAAATCGTCCGGATTTAAACACATCCTGATTCAACTATTAAAGGCTTTTTTGAACTGACAGACGCTCAGTTGCGTATATCCAGAGCCCATGTGTGTTTAATTAAGTAACTTAAAGCAATAGGTTAGTATAGTCCCAGTTTATAGAACAAGGTCTGTGAAGATGTGACAGATATTAAGATCCTCTACATTGGGAAAAAATGATCTGTGGAAAGGCAATGAGACATTTATTAAAACTTACTGTCGAAGACTATGACACGACCATCCCCCCCACAAGGCTGGGTGTGGTCTCCAAAACACACATGGTTACACTCTGTGCTCGGGGCATCACCGTGACGATGATAATCAAGGTCGTTACCACAGAAACAAGCGTAGCCTGATTCCATACCAGCAAGCTAAAAGAAAAACACAGGAACCCACAAACGGTCAGGAACCTCATTACTCTCCAATGCCCAGCCAAACCCACGGCTTTAGGCAATCAGAAACACAAGTGAAATGCAATACATATTATTGATTTCTTCACACAACACTGATTACATCTAAAAGAACTATAGATTTTTTGGTTGAGTCGTTTAATTAACTGTTTAGAAAAATACGGGACAAATTATTAAAAAAATTAATTGGTAATTTAAAAAAAAAACAAATGTTCTAAGTTGATGTTTGTAGGTAACTAGTGAAGCTAAACTACTACTCAAAGTATTTCACATGTTACCCTATGAATACAGACCATTGCTAATGATAATTCCAAACTACCTAGCGCTGCTGAATGCAGTGTGAGCTTAGTTTTGAGTTCTACATTTCCCATAATGCAATTCACACCTTGTATCTCTGGTTGCGACAGAAGCTGATACAGTTCTGAATGGTGAGTTTGTTGGACGTCTGGTAGCCTCCAGATAACGGTGTTGGATCACCACTGTCCTTAAAACAGCCCAGATTTCCAGGCACTGAGAAAGAAAGGGATACAGAGAACCACAGCAATTTAATCACAAGCCATCAAAATAAGTCCAAACGTTTACTGCAAAACAAATGTAGTGGGAAAATTGAGGCCATGTGGGGGGTAAAAACATCAGTCACTCATAAAACTGGTAACACAGATGAACTTGCAAATCATTAACTTCCATCTGCCGGTAAATTGTCTGGAAACGTGTGTTAAACACTGAGGTGTTTTATGAACAATGATTAAAACAGCACGCACGCGTACAATAGCACGAAAAGTGTGAGAACTGAGAGCGCTGTGTGACACCAAACCTCATCTTAAGGGAATGCACAGATGCATTCTGGGGGTTTTGTTCATTTTGAATGAGGTCTCAGGGTGAGAGAACAGGGAGGTCAGAAAGACAGAAAGAAAGAACGGATGAAGGAATCTAGAAAATGTCTAACTGTGCATGTGGCTTTGTGGTACATGTGTGTGTGTGTGAGTTTACTAATCCATATATTGGGGACAAATTCGTGCCCAAAAATGAGAAAAACTGAGCAAAACCTCCTTTTGGGACATCCTCAATTGTAAGAACGCTATAAAAATATAGTAAACAAAGTTTTTTTTCTAAATTGTAAAACGCTAAAGTGTTTCTGATAGTGTTTATAACTAGCTGTGTATAAAAGCAATAGAAGTCTATGAAAATGTCCCTGTTTAGGTAGATAAGTAAATGCGCACGTGTGTGTGATAGAGATTTTTTCAAATGATAAACAAAATCTGCTGCACCCAGTGTGGATGTCTGATACTGTTGCTGAACTATACGCCTATCACTATTGTTTACATTAAGTCCGAGGTAGAGTATAGTATTTAGGCTAGCAATAGCAAGCTAGCTTTGAAAGCATAAGATCCCGCCCTCCCTTCAGAGTGCACTCCAGAGCCACGCCTCCTCCAATACACACGAACACAACACGTAGTTTGACAGGCGAATATAACATCCTATCGCTGTATTCAGATCAAATGCAATGATTGGACAACATTTCATGGTCCAGCGGTATATATTTATACAAATATATTTAGACCACTTAGTGATTGCGATCAGGTTTTGAAGAGCCTTTCAACCAGCATAACATGTCTGCCTTTAATGACAGTGAAGGTTAAAGAGCGAAAGGTCTGATCGCAGACGGGTGATAAGGGTGAAAACGCCGACATCTACTCCAGAATACTCAGAGAACTCATCTCAGCACAAGTCAGGACTCGTCAGACCTTTGTTCCGCTCGCTGGATACAAAGAAAAGTTTTGTTTTTCAAAGAGAGACACACTGGGGCCGACTCGGGCCACACACACACACACACACACACACACACACATTATGTCTCTCTGTAATGATGTACATTCCAACACAACAGCATCTTTACAGAAATACTGCATGTTGCACCATTTGCAAGTGTTTGATAGACAGTGAAATTACAGCAGCGAGTGTCCAACAGTAAAGTTTGTACAGACAGTCAAATCTCCATACGAACTGATCCCAAGCAGTTTGGGTGAAAACAAACTACAAAAAGTAAGTCGTTTGAAGGGACAGTTCCCTCAAAAATAAAAATTCTGTCATTGTTTACTCACCCTCATGCTGTTCTGAGCCCATATGGCTCTCATCCGTGGAACACCAAAGAAAATGTTGTCATTTCCTAATACTTCTCTCAATGTTATCAAAAATGTCCTCGCAGTAACGTTACGAGTGCGTTTTGAATGCTATATATCCTATACATTAAAAATGTTATTCTTAAGTAGTTAATGAAACGTTTTAAAAATGTTTACCATTTCTTTCATTGTATGGAAAACACAGCAAGCATTAACAGACTACAAACTTTCTCCTCAAGATGAATGAGAGAAAGTGATAGGGGGCGAGTAAATGATGACGTTTAACCCTTTCATAGCAATGCTAAACATGGTGAACAAGTTTTCATGGTCAACTCCTCAACGCAAAAGAACATTATATACAGTAATTTAACAATCCTTATAACTATATAAAAATAAGATAACATCAATACAATGTCCAAAAACTGGACATTTTGAATGTTCCTTGAACTTTTAAAATAACATTTTAACACTTTTATTTCCTAATGAAAACATTAGGGAAAGGACCCTACAGCTTAAAATTAATTTGCTGGGTTGGGTAGCAAAACCAAATCCATGACTTTATTTAGTCTCTTTACACAGGCAATACATACAATTGAATCCACAGTCTGTTCCTCTCATTAATCAAAGTGCAAAACCAGCACTAACTGGAGCAGTGGAGTGCGTTCCTCCCCCTCATAAATCTGATCTACATCAGCGTGTAAAGTCAAACACAGGCCCGTTCTAGTGGACCTCATCTGAAGATGATCCACTGCTTCCAGTGAGGAATGTCTGGCTGGAATCGCAATGGAAGACTGAGAGTAATTATAATCGTTAGATAGGGGACAAAAAGCCTTAATTACACCGATATGCTTTTAAAGAGAACAGAAAGTCATTTCTCCCTCTCAGACGCCTGGAGAGGAGTGTATAAAGAGAAAGAAATTCTCTTGGCCGCCCCGTCAGCACTTCAATGACACAGGAGTTGAACTTAAAAGAGGGTCGTTTTGTTCTCCGGGGCTCACGCGAGATTAAAGGCTGCAGGTCTTTTGCTTTTGAGGGAGCGATCGTACTTCACCATTCATTTATCTTTCTGTAACCTCTCATCACACACTGGGTTTCCCTACCACCGCAAAAAGCAGGGCTCATCTCTCCCATCATCCCAGCTGGCTCAACTAGGCCCTGTTTTAAAGCAACACCACGTTTTTTGAGTTAACTTACCTTAACTTCAAAAGACTTATCGAATACGTACCTCACGCAGTAAATATGTTCTGAACATGGGTAATAACTGCATATATCCCTGCTTTAATAGCAAAACAATCGACTTCAAAGTCTAGAGTGGAATGCGAAGATTTTATAAGGCGCTCGGTTGGTGAACGTGACGGCGCTTCGTGTGCTAATACGCCTCGTTTGGACTGGCCTTCATCCAGATACGAATCTCAGGAAACACACGTTCACAATGAAAAGTCGCAACACACACACACACACGTACACGTGCAAACCGTTTTTTAAGAGGTCTGCGGCTGCCTTCTTAACATAAACCGGTGTCTAAAATTAAACATAGGGAATGTGAGGGTCTAAACTACACTAAATACATAAAAATATTACATATCTTGGAAAAAACACCATATTTTCTGATACCATGTAGGCTTGAGATAAAATTAATGGTCTCCATTTGACAGATGGTTTAAAAATTAGGAGAGAGTCTGGCTCTGGTGTAAATAGAACATCGGAAACATTACGAAGACAAACATTATTTTTCTTTGGAATAACGTGCGCTAATGAATCCTTCACAATACTACGAGGAATGTGCTTTAGGAAAGCAAAAAATGTTTTATTTGGATTTGACTCGACTTGAAGGGTCCAACAGTGACTTGGGAATGCAACTACGCAGCCATTACTCTGATTAGCCTGTATTCCCTGCTAACAATGTTAGGTTGTATGAACATTTTCCAAAAACGTCCATAGTAACATTAACATTACCATAAATAAAATGTAAATTTTTAATAAAAAATTTAATGTTATCGGTTGGATATACGAACGATATTCAAACATTTTTTAAATTTTGTAACGCTTTAAAATGTTCCACTAACAACTTAAGAATAAGTTGATTTTGATCTTACTTATTCTTTGATCTTATGTTTTTGATATATGATATATATAACGTTAATAATACATTCCGCTAGTGTTGCTGCAAATCCTTTTTGATAACTTTAAAAGAACTTTTAGAACACATAAGCCAACATTCTGACAATGTTCCCTGTTAGCTAGGCAGCCAGTACTCTGCTGTAACCATGGGTAGCCTGTATTTCTGGTGACCTTTCCATTTGTAACCGTGACCCCTAATCACAAGACCAGCGGCACTCATGAATAATTCCAGCGGTCTGCTGTCCCCAGTCACCCTCTTCTGAGAAATGACAGTTCCTGACACTCATCTTCGAAAACTCAGTGACGACAGTGACGACATACGCCATCAAATTCTCTTAAGGGCGATATTGTTCAGATATTGTTCGGAGCTACAACTGCGTTCCCTGCCCTTATATTGCACATCATCTTAGCTACAGTGACTCATCTTTGCTTTTCAAAATCCAGACTTTCATTATTGTAGGGCTTGATAGGGGTGACGCAAGTGTGATAGATGCGTCTCAAGTCCGGTGAAGCAGAAATAATAACATTCAGAGAGAGAGAGAGAGAGAGAGAGAGAGAGAGAGAGAGACAGAGAGAGAGAGAGAGAGAGACAGCGAGACAGAGCGAGCGAGAGAGAGAAAGAGAGAGAGAAAGAGAGAGAGAGGAAGAAGGAAAGAAACACCCACATAACAAACAAAGCAACATCAAACGATGCAGTTTCTGGCAAACGCACTTGGCAGAAATAGAGGATAAGCGTGTCTAAGGGCCCCTCTCTCTCTCTCTCTCTCTCTCTCTCTCTTTCATTCTCTCTGTGTGTTATTAAAATAAGGTAATTACAGGCATAAATTCAGATGACATCTGGGGTACGTTTTTTTCTCCTCCTTTTTGCAGAGGATTGTGGGTGTTTCTTTATTCCAAAATACATTCATAAGTTCTTTTCAGCGCCACACCCTGCAGACTCTGCCAGGAACACTTTTAGCTGAGTGCTGAGATAGAGCTGAGGGAGATAGGGGTGAAATAATGAAGACTGTTATTGCTAATAAGACAGTCTGTCTTTCTGAATGTTTCATTTGTGGCTGCGCACAGATAGTCCACTTTGACCTCATTAATGTAAAGGTAAAAAAAGTCAAAACTGAAAGACTGTGTGTGTGTGTGTGTGCGGGTACTTAATTATTGGGGACAAATGTGTACAAAACCTGACCAATCTGAGCAAAACCTCCTTTTGGGGACGTCCGCATTGGTTAAACGGCTATAAAAATATAGTAAACAGTTTTTTTATTGTAAAAATACTGAACGTTTTCTGTTAGGGTTAGGTTTTATAATTAGTTGTGTATACACACAATAGAAGTCTATGAAATGTTCCCATTAAGATAAATAAACGTGTGTGTGTGTTTGTAGATTTGGCTGTACTTGTGAGAAAATGTCCTCACAAACATGTCAAAAAACAACTTTTGAAGACTTTTTTTAGGTATTCTTAATTATTTTATAAAATGCTCATCAGTCAACAAATATTGTTGTTTTAACTCATCTCAAAAGACTTTGTGTGAAGTTGGTTTACTGGTACTGAATAGAAATTATCATTAGACTGGTATGACGACAATGAAAGTCCAAGAGATGTCTCCACTAATACAGTAAATCAAACATGTGTGTGTGTGTGTGTGTGTGCGTGCATGTGTGTGTGTTCTACTTCGCAAGTATAACTGCAAGAGCAAGCAGGCCAGATCTTACACTGGTTTATTTGTCCTATCGAATTTATGAGGTCTTATCACGCCGATAAAGTGAAAACACATTAGAAAACAACATTAATACTCCAATTTGGTGAACTGCACATACACACAAACCACACACAGCGTGATCCCTCCACAACATCAGACTTATACGGCAAACGCACTCCATCTGCTTCGGCAACATAAATTCATTAACAAGTCTACGATCATGTCGACACCTACGTTCCCATATCGCTCCAGATTCCAGATTCTCAGGGTTTGTTCACACTGGGTTTACAGTTGGAGGTTTTCTTGCCTAGTCACTGTATCGTTGGGTGTAGTAGGCGTTCCTACAGGTGGATGCCCTGCCGTTATTGGTGGGCCGACTTTAATGAATTTACGAATCACACTCTGGGATTGGCCCCTTTTTATTACATCACTGTATGTGGGCAGAGACAAATCACACAGTGGAGCGCTCCTAAATACTAGACCATGTGACTTTATAAATAGCTCATTTAAAGGGGCTTGAAGTTACAATTCTGATTTAAACGAACGGTTGTTTTACACAATATTTACAAAGCGTAGTTTGAGCGGAGGAGTGATTTTAACACCATCAATTACCTAGTTAAAAACCGCACCTCACAGTTTGGTTTTAAACACCTATAAAAGGACTATAGTAAGCAACTGAGGTTTGGTGATTTGTTGGTAATTCACTCAAAAAGAGTCCACACATCCTTTTTCTACTTTTGGATCAGCTTGTCTGTCATTAATTTAGATAAATTGTGTTCCTGTTTTGGCCGCCACCCCCTATTACAGACACACATCCAGCCCGGCGTACATGTGTTTTGGTTTAACATATTTTTTTTAGAGTTACGACAGCTGGATCTGCTTCGGAGTGAAATTAATTTGCTGATGTTGCGGATCATTCCATTAAAAGCAGACTATTAATATGCGTTCATTTTAAGCATAGCTTTGTTTATGAGGGAGGCGTTCGCAATGGAGGTTGGGTTTAGCTTTGTTTTGCTGCTCTTTATTCGCGACCCCTGGATCCTTTGTATATTTAGCAGCTGGAATTCACACTGCAAGAGGGAAGAATCAAAGTCAAAAGGGTCATTACAAACATCTTGAATGTAAATCTGGAGCTGGAGTGTGCCACGCAAAGAACAAACAACACTGTCGGCTCTCTAACAAGGGACACATGTGGCTCGCCGTGCAGCCTCGCTGCGTACTTCACCACGTCGTGCCTAAAGCCGTATTACGACACGTCCGAGGCCAAGATCAATACTTTCTGCGCTGTGGCCCTCACGGAGCAAGTACATGCTTAATTAAAGATGGAGGGAGGGGTTCTGAACAGAAACAGAATAATTAGAGTGTTTTCTGAGGGCGGACGACAGAAACAACAGGAATGAAGAATGACAGGAGAGATCTACAGATCTCGTCTATCAAGCCCGCCCTGGGTCACGAGGCACGGCGGAACAGAGAAGGGAAAGAGAGAGACAAAAAGAAGAACATAAAAAGCATCTGTCTTTAATTAACCCAAATCATTAGAACGTCTATTAGCATCTACTGAGTGGGAGAAAAAGAGAGAGAGAGAGAGAGAGATAGAGAGTGAGAGATCTAGCTATTTGTATTTAATGATTATGACACGATTAAGATGGAATTCAGGGTTAACCATTCAGAAATAGTGACGCTTTTGTACATGGTCAATTAGTTTAAATGCCAGCTAATTTTAAGTGTTGTTATTTAACTATTTAATGCCATAATTCTTTTATGTAAATATGTATTCTTATAAATATTCTTAGTTTAAATATGATTTAATTCATTTATAAGCTTGTTCATACACACACACGCACACACACACATACACACACACACACCTGTGACTGGAACCAAGCATGTTCTTCGACAAAAACAGACAAAGATCCACCTTTAACAGGTGCTGTTGTTCACTTCTGAAAAATAAGCTGAGGAATGCAGCCGGTCGTCTCAGAAACACACTCTTCCTGAGAGCAGGTGAGCAGAACTCGGTAAACAATACAGTCTTTGAAGTGTGTGAGAAAGAGAGAGAGAGAGAGAAACTGTATCTCTCTAGGTCACTTGTCTGTTAGAAGCAGACGAATCATTTGGCACTCAACCTGTGTTTTAAATATCCACAGGTATGCTGCAAGACAGGTAAATATCCTTAAAGCCCTACTGAGAACATTTGTAAGAGTCAAACTCTGAACATTGTGTTATCTGAGACGGTACTTCATAAATATATTTAAGCATTGAGCCCATTCATTACAGAAAGGAAATGCTGTGTCACTCCCCCTTTAGTTATTCTGAATATGTAGTACATTCATGCATTTGGCATAAACATTTATCCAAAGCGACTTACAGTGCATTCATGGCATACAATCTATCGGTAAGTATGTGCGTTCCCTGGGAATTATACCCAGAGCACAATGCTCTACTAGTTGAGCTACAGGACCACCTGTGGTAGATTTGACCTGTTCTGAAGCATACGGCACTAGTCACCTACATCATGACAAATTGCTGATCAAATGAGCTTTTTGCGGGTGGAAACATTGCGCACAAGTTGACATGACGAAAAAAACAGAGCTGCAATCAGCCGTGTACAGCTCCGATAAAACAACAAAATTATACATAAACTACAAGCGCTGTTGGCAGACACTGTGCATCAGTTTAGAAAATGATCGCCCAACGTGTTAATGGCTCAATAAATTTAAAGAGGCAAATGATGTTGGCAAAAGTTTGAGCAATAAAACTGAACAGATTCTGTTTGCATTGAGAAGCATCTCTGACAAACAAAAATCCGCCAACAACTTCAGAAACTCTAGATAGATGTTATTTATTTGTGCACCTTGCGCTACAGGAACTCAAAACAGGGTGCTAATAAAACATCCGCAAAGTTCCGTTCGCAACTAGCAAGCTAGCTACGCTGTGGATGATTCAGTAGTCCAGAGGTTCGCAAGCTAGGGTACACAAAGTCACTTGTGTGCATGCTATAGTGTGCAAACCACACAATGCTAGTGTTTAATCAAATTGTCAACATAGTTTATCCCTGCGTCCAAAGTTTGCATACTATGTAGCATAATATATGCAAAAATCAGCATGCAAATGAGTAATATGTCCGAAACCTGGGTATGTAAAACACAGTATGCGAGAACTATCGGGATGGTCTACACTGCTTCCACCGAGATATTTAAGTGTGTTCGATGGACACTATCCCATGACATTACATAATACTGTACTGTATATGTTATAATAATGTAGTATATTTTGTGTGAGTTTGTGTGAGTTCATAAAGGATGTTTATTGTTTGTACGAACAATTTTAGGTTTCAAAAATGTGTCCATAATGTTTCCATTAAACAAAAAAAAAACAGAAAAAATGTCTTCTAAGGTGCTGCAAGAATGTTTTCGATAACTTCAAGACAACTTTTAGAGAACATTAGCCAATGTTCTAAGAATGTTTCCTCTTAGCTGGGTATATAACGCCTGGTTACAGTTTTACATTTGTTATACTACATGCTGCTAATGACTGCACAGTCACTTATAATATACAGTCATGTGACTGTGAGTCTACGTGAAACAAAAAATATGGGTAACAAAATCTAAAAGATACGTATGAAAGGTCACACTGCCTCTGAGCGAAACAAAGCATAAAACCAAATAAACAAGGAAGAAAATCTCTCTCGCAAGTGCCTGTTAGAGTTTCGGGCAAATTCTGTTCTTTCATTCGCCGATCATCCAATGTAACAAACAGGAGAAACAGCCTCAGGTGTATGTACGCGTGTCGATTGTGATGCTACAATGGCGCCGACCGCTTTCTGATTTTACACCATAACAAGCGCCTGGAGCTGAAAGGTCCAACAAATCGGCTGTTTTCAATGCCAATATTGGGGGCATCCCTGATTTAGGACGCCACACTGTTACCCAACACCCATACCACGTTAACCAAACTGAAACAGAAGCATGCAGAGGGCTGTACTTGATATGGGCGATGCCCCAAGACCTTACAGGAATCTGGGACGCAACACAAACAGATGGGTTACAAACCAGAGCGCACACACACATTTATGGTAAACCAGACTCAAATCAGTGAGCATAACACGGAAGACAACTGGCTGTGACAAAAGCTGGCCTAAATTTGCCCGCCACTGAGAAGTCTAAGCCTAGAAGGACATTTGCTGGGCAGGCTTTGTTAACCTCTCAAGGATAAGGGACATCCATACAGATGAATGTGTATGTGTGACACTTTTGTGTGTGTAGCTTGTGCAGGTTGGTGAGCAGGTCTCTTATTTGTTGAACTGGAAATGAAGTAAAGTGAAGTGAAAGTAGGAGCAACTGGGGGAAATGGTGCCTGGCTCAGGGGCACCTCAGTCCTTTCCTGCCAGCAGTGGGAATTAAACCTACAAACTTTGGGTTATAAGTCCAACTCTAACCATTAGGCCGCGACTGTCCCTGCAAAGATTAAAGGGGACAATAAAAGCTAACGTGTCCCTGAGGTGAGCACCAAAACTCAAATGTTACTGTAAGCAGCAGCTCGTAAGAAATGTTTGGCTTTTAGCACCTTGCTAGGAGGTTGCTAGGTGGTTACCACTGCTGGTCTCTATGATGTTACGTTCTCTATATATGCTTCAGGTCCCCTCGTCACTGACACTCCACCTCCAGCGTCTAATCAGTCAACAAACCTATAAACGTAACCCCAAATATGAGCAATACAGCGATGCTTAGAACTGTACTGCTAACTAAAGAGTGTCAAGTCACAGATGTTGTGAAATATGGGCAGTACAGCCTGTACAATATGAACGATGTGTTGTACTGAACATCTTGCCAAAAAAACTTGGGCTGTGAAAATTCAGACAACAGTATCTTAAACTGACTCTATTTCTGTCCCTCGCAGCCTTGGTTGTGTTTTAATTTTCATGAATGATATGCCGGCAGACGTTAGAATCACAACTGTAGAGGTAAACTACTGTGATTATTTTCTGGTGCACACACAGCTGTTGAGATGACTATTCACACTTGCCAACGTCTGTGATACTGTGTGTTTATGGGGTGTGATAAGTGTTGTGAGATGAAACTAAAGACAAGAACCTATCAAATTACACATACACACACCCACACACACACACACAAACACGTTGGGCTTTTATTACTGGTTTTTATACCATACTAACCATATATTCTGCCCCAGGAATACCCCTGACACACAACACACACACACTCTCTCTCTCTCTCTCTCTCTCTGCCAGTACAGTAGAAAACATGCTTAGTGGAATTATGTAAATATGACTGACAGGAAAATGAGTTTGTACTCGTATACACATGCACACACACATGCCCTCAAGCCGTGCACAGAAAGACTTATTCATTAATACTCAATGAAAGAAAGAAAGACAGACAGACAAACAGAAAGAAAGGCAGACAGAAAAAAGACAGACAGACAGGCAGACAAACAGAAAGAAAGACAGACAGAAAAGAGAAAGAAAGAAAGTGGCTAAGCCTGGCAATGCTAGGGAAAACACAAATGGCATAATGTGATCTTTGTATGGACTGTAAGTCGTTTTGGCTGAAATCGTCTGCCAAATGCACAAAAAAAGGATTTTTATGCTGATTCACTGAGACAATATTGAATGCAGGTTCAGCTCACATGAATAACTCTCTAATCGCCATTGCTTTCAGCTGCATATATACCATTTAATACACTCACAAACACTTGTGTATGAATCCTGGGTGGAGAATGCAAAACATCAAGTGATGACAGGCACCACAAAAGTGTCTGTGCATGCCGGGACAATGTGATCTCTGATGGAGCAATTAGAGTCATGTTCCCTTCCAAAACAGTTCTGAAATATGCAGTTGTGCATATTACAGTTCTATAACGAAAATAATCGGGACAGAGATTTTTGGGCTAGTTCATTTGTTTGTTTGTGCTCACTGTTCATTCGAACGTGTTTGTTTATTTTTCGGAAAACTCACTTTGACAGGTGGGAATGTCACAGTACTTCCAGTAGATCCCATCCTCCAGATCTGCGATGTAACACCACGGCCGAACATCTCCGTCTGGGTTCCTATGGAAGACAGAGCGAGACAGACAGTTCAAACCAGATCGTTTACTTCAGGCGTAGCTGTCACACAAGAGAAAACCTCTTCATGCGCTGTCAGTCAGAAAGAAACACCCCCTAGAGCGAGAACCTATGTGCTTTATTGAGTCTTTTCTCCCCCTACCCTGCCTATCCAAGCATGTCCACCTCCAGGCCGGCGTCTACGCGAGGACCCGGGGAAAGGCTTTTGTTCCATTCCAGACAGTGACCTGCAGAGTTCTCTGGCTTTGTCTGCTTCAAACCCCTTTAAGCTCTCTGGTGTGTACTTTAAAACTTCCCCCATACCTCAAAAAGCCTTCGAACAGGGTATCGATTACAACTGCACCTCAGGACGAGACAGCGATTGGTTAAAATCTTCACGCAACGAACATTCATCATTAAACGATGCAGAGTCCCCATCACCTGCACTGTGGGTGCCCGTGTCAGAAACAACGATAATTGCGAGGAAAGCTATTCTTCTTTTTTTAAAAGGAGCTACAATGCAACATCTTACGCTCGACCCCGAGGCGACAGCTATCTGATTTCTGCCATTGTGAGGTGGAATCAAAAGGGCGTGCTACGGTCTTTTCTTCCCCTATCAAAAACACTTTCTACCTTCTCTTTTGCTCTCTTCACAACAGGAAAGTGTATTGAGTGAAGCGTCTTTTCATGTGCACCTTTTTTGTGTCCGGGGAAACTTAACCTCGGGTTGGAGTCGGCTAAACATCGTCCATTTTTTCTCCTTTGTTTTCTTTCTTGTGAAAGAAAATCGGATCTGTCCTGTATTTTGACCAATCAGTTTGGACCGTTTGGTTCATTATGGCTACAGAATCACGGCTATTTTGCATTTCGGTTTGAATAATATACTCCTCAACTTCAGGAAAGACACCTGTTTGGAGTTTTAGTCTTCAGGGCAATTGAAGTTCAATGGAGAAGATTAGATTAAAAGTTACAAAAGGGTCTACACACACTGCAACCTCCCCCTCGATCATGCACACACATAAACACGCTCCAACATTGTGCCAAATTCCTATATGGCTTCATTTGATCCAAGCTGCCTCTGGGGTCGTGCGGCGATCACTTTAATTCATCTTGCTGTTTAAAACCTCTAATCACTGCCCTCCTTCCCCCCAGGGTGGGAGAAAACTACTGCCATGCAGAATACCGCGGCGCAGTCCCAGACCAGATATAATAGGTGGCTTTGATCACCAAAGCGCAGCTCCGTTTGCCCTCAGGGTCTCCTTGAAACGTGTGGACGTATATATGTGTGTGTGCACTGCGTGTGTATTTTATGAAGATAAGTGTGTGTGTGTGTGTGTGTGTAGATAAGCCTGAAGGGTCACGTCCCTCCAGAGAGTCAGTACAGAATCCCACCACCTTTCATGTGTTACCGCGGTGACAACGACATCATCTGTCCTAGCTGGTTAAGGGGATGGGGAATTACCCCTGCCTGCGGAGATTTGGGGTTTATGATACCTAAAAGAGACGGCCGGGGGTTAACAACTGCCCATAAAAGGAAAAAATCACACATGAGATCTTGTTTATTGTGTATGTATGAACATGTAAATGTTTATTCTTGTTTATGATGTTTTCTCGGTTAAATGTATGTGTCTTTATTGTTATTTTTATTGCTAGTATATCATGGATACGTAAACGTCTCCTAAATGACTAAATATACGGTGTATATTGTGTACCTCGTTCATAATCTCAATTATCGTACATAATTTCCTTTATCTCAAACGTTTGTCATCAAATTCTTCCAACACTTGATTTATTAAGAGATCTCATTTTTTATAGCATTATAGAGTTACTGTACCGCATGTTAACACAAAGTCTTTTATTCCACAAAAATGTTGGGTGAAACAACTGAGACAAAGTCGATCATTAAACACAAAAAAGATAACTTGGAATCAGTAAGTTATCGCTCCGCTATAAAGACCAACTTCACAGTAATCGCATGTTCTTCTGGGTGGGTGAGATAAGCAAATCCACGTTGACCACAAAGACTCTGTAAGGCTAGACCTGTGACCAAACTTGAGCGCAAGAACAATGTGTCGAGCAGTTATGGTTAATTGGAACAAAGCGCATTCTCTCTCTCTCTCTCTCTTTCTTCCTCACTCTCTTTTCTTTTACGCTTTCTCCCCCTCTAATTTGTTTCAGTGTTATTGGCCATCTGAACAGAGAGAAAAGCAGCTGTTCTTGTCTGGACGGCTTTCAAAAGATTTTCTTTAATAGAAAATCTTTCCATGCGCCACAATCAGAAAATTTATGATAAACGTAAAAAGTTTTGGCACTCTGCACTGGGGTTCCTTAACAACAAAAGTGTGCAAAATCTATAGTAGGGCAAAGCTGAAAAAATAGCTTTCTTTCCTGAACACCGACTCCAGACACACTTTTAACCCACTGTGGCTTGCCAGCCTCCAAAGCAAACTTAAGCCAAGGCAACTGTTGCCTAATTGACCCTTTGCTTGGTCAACATGGCAACATGGCACTACGGTAATAAGATTCAGGCCTAGGCCTGTGCTAATACCAAGCATTAAACTCCTCAATAGTAAAAAAACAAAGCAGGTAAATAGACACTAATGTGTATATTTGATGTCGTTTATGATGTTATGTTGTGGGGGTGAATAAAGGCAGCTACAAAAGGTTTTATGAAACCATTTCAAACGCTCATCAAATCCTTTTAAGACATAGTTCTTTAGCTGTCACAGTGTTTTTCAGTGAGCACAGTGTATTGTACTCGTCATACGAATGCGCCGGCGGTATTGCGTGCCGATACAAGCACGACAATTAAAGCCCACCTCGCTGAACTTGAGTCTGAAAGTTGATAATGACGCATTCGATTTCACAGCCAGACAAACAACAGTGTAAACAACAAACTGAATCAAGCGCGAAAGTCTGAACGCTTGCCTGCACACACGCCGAGGTCTTGACAGATTGAAAATGCAATCAAAATAAAACATTAATAGCTCTGGAAACCACATACAATCTGGCAACATACAAGAAATAACTCGCCTGAACTCTAAACACTTCACACTTGAAGTGGCTTCTGCAAGCCAATTGACTTTAGTCATGTGACAGGAATTTACTGGATCACTATATTTTCTGGGTTTAATTTGTATGACTGTGCACTTTTGGACAGATGTATAAAAACAGAAGAAACATATCTAAGATATAATATGTGGAAAATAAATAGGAATGTTAGATTTCAAGTCACCATGAAATTAGAAGTGACAATTTTTATTGTTTCATGGAATATTGCAGTGTTTATTAAAAATGATTTATCTGTGCAGTCATTTTTTTAACGAACATCCCCTCATAATATTTAATCAAAAACATTAACCTCCCCTCGTCATCACTTCTCTTGATGATGTGTCACTCCACGAGGGCGGGACTATAAGGACTGTCCAATAGCCAGGCAGTTTCTTTCCCTCCAACTTCCAACGATCCAATCAATTCCCGTGAGATGAAATAAGGGGCCGCCTTGTATTTTTTTCTCATTCCAGAAGACATTTCACTCGGATGTCGCAACAGGATCGCAAGAGAAAAATAAATGTTGTAAGATTTGCTTCATGTTGACTTGCAGATCTTAAAGAAAGCAGAGGAGCTGTTGACCTTTAACCCTTGACTACTCATAGCTGCTATCGTTCACAAGTAATAAGACATTTCCTACAATTCCGATCTCAATGTTTTCACAGCATACAATAAAGATGAAATGTGAACGCTGTTAGCCCCGGCACCTATATTTCTCCCTCTCTCTCTCTCTCTCTCTCTCTCTCTCTTTCTCTCAACATGTCAAGACTGTAGTTTCTCCTTTCAAGTCAAACGGCGTGTAGACAAGCCAACAAAGAGATGCAAACACCGTTTATGACGTCATTAAAGAAACACACACTTGCTGGTTTCCAGAAACATTCCTTTCTGACACATAACTGGGACAATAAACCAACCGCCACACACATAACAACCGTCACGTATCCTTAAAACACACCTGCTTCCTTTTTTCCAGCCCCTTGCCAACCCAAAAAAAATCAACTATCCTTTTGATACGGGGTGAATCAATATCGTTTCAATACATGGACAGACGTGCATTGCTCCTGTAGCTCAACTGATTAGCATTAGCAACACAAAGGTCATGGGTTCGATTCCCAGGGAACACAAATACTGATACAAAGATGAATAGCTTGAATTAAGTCACTTTGAAAGTCACTTTGGATAAAAATGTCGGCCAAATGCATAATGTAATGTAAACGGACGAACGGACAAAGGAATGGATGGATAGACAGACAGTCTACACTGATTTGTTTGGCAGGTCTGCCAGGATCTTCGTGGAGCCAAATCCCACAGTCTGTTATGACACCGAAAGGCATTCCTACGTACACACCCAGCAGACATAACACCACGCACCCATGTGCCTAAAATCAACACTGGTGTTCCTGATGATGAGCTCGCCCCCAAAAATCTAATCTCTGTCTGCTGCTCTGAATCCCGCTTTCACTTCCTATATCATCCAGTCTGGTGGATCCGCACACAAACACTCAAAGTCACCTCAAACACAACTCCCCATAGACGAGCAACAATAGCCAGAGCGTAGCATCTGACCAGTGGCTCTCAATACAAAGTCTATATGATTGGTGTGCTACGTTCCAATAAAGTTTAAGCCATATTATAACACTGTGCGAGGAACAGACCAAAAAGGACATTTTGCTAGATAACATTTTCCCGGGAAAAAGAATCATGCAGGGCTTAACCAATGGGGAGACGGTGATGTCATGGCAGCAGTGGCGAACAGAATGACAGTTGTGTGTTCTTAAATACCATCTCTCATCTCTCTTATTGCGCTCTGCTCCTGTTTTCTGGAGTTTGGGGAGTGACACATCAGCCGATCAGACTATGAGAAACTCTGAACAGGCTACACAGGGTAACCCAGACAACGAACCAAACACATCCCAGCTAACATTCTCAGAACATTGGCATTCTCATAACATTCTATAAAAGTTCTCTCGAACATCATCAAAAACATTTGTTAGTAGAAGCTTTATGTAGCATATATATCATAAACGTTCTTAGTTTATCATAAACATTTCTCGTTTTAGAAATGCTACAGAATTAAAACGTTCTTAAAACCAAGCTACATTGTCAATACAACGCGTTTGTTCCTATAGCTTTCCAAATAACATTTTTAACGTTATTGGAAGCGTTACGGAAACGTTCTTAAACCTAAAATTGTTAGCTGGGATATTGGAAATAAAATGTGACGTTGGTGAAAAGACCGGTTTGGTTAGATGACCAGTTTGTTTTCTGCAGCAACAGGCCTGCGACAGCAATGTTTTGCTTGGTGCTATATGAGTCATCGAGCAATTGAATCATCTAGAATTCCACTTCCTCGAGAAATTTGGTTTATGGATCATACATGCAGTTGAACCTGAACACACAGAATTCATTATTTAAAGAGTCTGTCTGGCTAAATAAAGACTACTGGTCATCCACACTGTCGCCCTTCTACGGCATTTTTTTTTGTATGGAGGGATTTGTGGCTACTTTGCTTAAGTAAACTTTTCAAGCCCTGCTGAGTCTACATAATAGCAGGAAAGAAAAAATAAACCTACACCCATGGACCACAGTCAAATACGGCAGTGTGACTTTCTGAGAATTTTTTTACATGCAAAAACTTTTCTCCCACAGCGTGCATTAAAAATAAATTCAGACATTTGGTAAGGTTAATCAATGTCTGAATCTTTTGTAAAGAGACACTGGAGATTAAAAATACTAACACTTTTAGGTTGCAAGAACATTTTCATAACATTTCCATTAAGTAACAAAATCATTAAAAATGTCATTCTGAAAGCCCGCAGGAACGTTCAAAACGTCCAGTTCTTTTAGACATTGTATTAACATTATTGCTTGGTTATAAGAACGTTAGTCAAACCTTTTTTTAATTCTGTAATGTTTTTAAAACCACTTACTGCTTAAGAATAAAGTTTTTGATATATATGATATATAACATTAAAAATCTTCCACCAGCGTTACTGCAAGAGCTTTTTAAATAACTCTCTGGGGAGATCATTTAGTCATTTAGCTGACGCTTTTATCCAAAGCGTCAGCTAAGAGATATTCAACAGAGTAACACATATGTAATATGAAAATGATTTATAGTGTGGGGACAACACCCTTAAACTGAGAAATGTGTTATTAAAATTCTTACATGACTAAAAACACAATGTCCATTACAACACTCCCTCTTGGCCATCTTCTTGGACATTTAAAGGGCCGGCACACCCTTAATGTTTTTGATACTTTTCAAACATTTCCAATGCAACAAAATTTAAAAAAGAAAACACAAACGGTACCGTATAATGTCCAGTATAACTTCATGGTATATATTTAACATAACTTGGAGTACTATGAATACAGCCATCATTTAGGTCAGATTATTCATTCAAACCTTACCATGGAAATAGGCACACACACAACATGATGGCCAGGAAAGAACATTCTACTTTGTGATCAATGAAAAAAAACACGAGATACAGCTGCACAGTACACAAAGTATTTGTAATTGTGACACAAAATTAAACATATCACATATTTGAAAAGTAACAATGAAACTGTTATTTACTAATGGACTGACCTGCAGAAGTTGTGTGGTCCCAGACCTCCTTCTCCATTGGGATATTTGAGGGTGTTGTAGGGATGTTGGAAAGTCTCGTTCCAAAACAGACAGGGTCTCCCTCCGTGCAGGCTGGTCTGGTTCTGTTGACCTCTGTAGTCCTCTCCATTTGCTGTATAGCACTCTAAAAGACAAAGGAGAGAATATTCTTATAATCAGGCGTTTCTATGACCACCGAAGAGTAAACATGTAAACAATGAGCTAAATACCTTGGTAACACTGGTCTGTACTATTCAACTGTCCCTTTAAATTGACAGTAGCTGCTAATAACGCCAATGTGTTTGCCTGCCCTGCCCTTAATGTAATCTTACAACAGCAACAACAATTATAACTATGATATCTCTGCAGAAACAATGGTTACCATCTAAGAGAACACAGGGAGTCAGACTCAGCCTGTTAGCAAGCTAGCCAGATGTTATTGAGACTGTTAGCATGCTAACCAAACGTTGTTAAGACCGTTAGCATGCTAACCAAACGTTGTTAAGACCGTTAGCATGCTAACCAAACGTTGTTAAGACTGTTAGCATGCTATTTAGATGTTATTGAGCCTGTTAGCGTGTTAGTCAGATGGCATTGAGTCTGTTAGCATGCAGGTGTGCTGTCACAGTGTGAATCATGTCACTGTGGGGAAGGAGTGGGTGCAGAATAACTATAATGGAGGAAATATGTTTATGCCAATCAGGTTTATGATTCAGAAATTACCTTCCTGTGTTATGACCTACCTAAGACTCTCTTAACTAATTTCAAAACTGCGACAGTCAGATAAAAAGTTTGTCTCTTAAACCCCTAGAGAAAACTAAACACGAACGTAGCAACAACAGTTTAGTTCTTTTAAAGATGGCAGCCATACAAAAGATAAAAGAACTTCTACTCTACCAAAAACGACAGAGACCTAGAACTTGTGTGCAGTCAAAATAAACAAGAGGGTAACTATTCCATTACAGAGTATCTGCTGGTGTTTCTACGGCAGACATCAAAGCATCTCATTTGGACCGAGTTCTGGTTTGAATGAGGACTCTGGTATGTGGTGAGAGTACATACAAAGGTATGTAGACCCTAGTGTTCATATGTGGGGTCCCTCAAATCCTGCCTGTCACTCCTGCTACTATTATCATATTGATCTAAAAATTGGAGGAAGCCAACAAAATGAACAGATGTCTCCCACATCACTATTATGAGAACATCAATAGTCATCAGCAAAATAAATGGAAAGAAAATATGCCTGGGCAAAACTTGTAGCCACAATGTTGTGGGTGGTTGTCCAAACTGAGTTATCATTCATGTCCGTAACACAAGTTTGTTAAAATTTGAAAGTATGATATCAAAGTATGATACACGCCTTACACGCCTAACACTTTGAAGCAAGATCATTTTGAGATAATTAACCTCAATGTTCCAGGTAGGATTGCCTCAATGTACCAATACTGAACGAATAGACCATCGCGCAACAAATCAAAATAAATAAATCAAATCACACACTGTCCCAAAAACGAATTACTTGAAATTTGGCGATAATCAAAAGCAATTATCTTACCTCACGTCAGGCTGCGTCAATGAATCCTCACTAATAATGATTGTGATTTCTATGAGGTTTATTTGCCTATAAAAGGACAAATGTTTTGCGGTGGCTGGCTCTGAAAATGAAACTTTTGAGAAACGGACTCTGAACATACAGCAGGACATTTGCGCTGTTGCTCACACACCCGAAACAGTTGTATCCAATAAGAAAATATAGGCCCAAAAGCCACAAAATACTTGGAAAGGGTCCAGACAGCACTGTGGAATCAAGAAGGGAAGAAAACCAGGCCTTATTAAATGATGAAATCACAGGCTTTGCTTTTTGGGTGTCATGTAGATTTTAATTAACGTCATGCAGGTGGCAAGTCTCAAAACCAGCCCCTGATGTGACCTGAATTCTGCTCATGGCTCTCTAAGTAAACTATATAGTCAGAATATTCATTTGCATGAGACTGTCATAGTCTGTCAGGCTGAGGTACTCAACCGCATCTCGTTCCACCTCTGTATGACTTTCTCTCTTCTGTGAAACCCAAAAGCTAATAAAAGAGTCTCTCAAATGTGTAAATGTAAATCTACATGTAATGATGCTCTGATGGTCGTTTTTATCATTTTTAAGCTTGTCAGATGCTGTTCACATTATTTGTTTACATTTATTTACATTAAACGTTCCCATAAATATTTACGAATATTTCCTATCTAAGACAGGCCGGTATATTCATTAAAAAGAAAACTCAATATTTGTGCAGCATAGAAGAAGGAAAGTCACATGGGTTTGGCACCGCCGGGGGGCGAGTAAAATATGAGCCATCGCTTCAATGAAACAGTCCCGAAGGTTCATCCCGAAAAATCCAGAGACACTTACAGTGGCAGATTTACACTGTGGATCGACTTTCATAAAGGATAGTAATAAATAATGCGTGACTGGATGATGTGGTTAGGGGTCGGTCGATGGCTTCTGTCGCCGTGCGGAGCCCGGGGAGTTTACGGCACATTGGTGAGTCACACATCTCCCAGAGCAATCATGATTTCCTCTTTGTAATTTCGGGCCAAGTTACTGCCAGCCAAACCATGCATAACTAACGGTACAGATGCCCTTCATACCCGCTCTCCCCAGAGCTCAGGACTCAACACTCCTCTTTATTCTCCTTAATGCACACCGGCACACGACGGTAATGACAAAAGTCACTTTAAGAGAAACCTCCCCACCCCAGCGTCCAGACGTAACGTGCTGCCGCCGGTGCTTGCCAACGAGCCGGTAGACGTCTGCTACTGTGGCTAACCTCGGCGAAAAAGGTTTCCAGACAGGATGACTGAAATAAGAGCGAGCCCCGGAGAAGGGTAGCAATTAGCAGCAACTTAACTTGATGTGGTCGCGAGGCATCGTTAAGTTGCGGCAGCGCGGGGAAGCAGCGAATAGACGAGGAAGAACCAGATAAGAAGGCCCATCATCGAGATGAATGGGTAGTCAAAACCCAGTGTGGGTTGCCGAGCGGCGTTCAAAGACATACCAAATTTGGAAGAAACATGACGATTTGCACTCGTAGCTTTCCCCATTCGCTAGCCATAATAACAGAATCTCTGACTGTTCCCCACGCTGCCACTGAGTTTCCCCAGTATCACCACGTGATGTCTTTGTTGTGGTCAGATCACAGGCCCTGATGAGAAGCAGAGCCTCGGCCGCATGAAAGGGCCAGCGGAAAAAAAAACTATAAAACGCAAGCACATCAACAGAAAAAGAAGCTCGCATCAGGAGGAAAGAAGGAAACGCCCACACAGAGCCAGAAACAAGAGGGTCTTAAAAACCGGACAGAAGTGGATTATTTGCAAAGAGCTACTGGCCCTGTTATTATATATATGCAAGGATTCACTGCTAATTGTTTCCAGATTGGGTTTGCAGATGCTCTCATCCCTATAAAGGACAGAGACTGACTTTGTAGTCATGTGACCAGTGCAGATGAAAACAAAATAAAGGGAAGAAACACATTTAAACATACAGTGTTGCTATGGTGACGACAGGATCAGACAGACTTCAGCAGCGACTCAATTTAGAATCACCTCAGAAGATTAACTGAGCAAAACGTCCCAGTAACTTCCATTATAGCAACTATAATGTGTTATTTAAAACGTGTCATGTAAAACGCTTATAATGTGTCGGAGGAAAAGAACTCAGTTTTATATGGTTTTATAATGATATTTCTGTCAACTTTACTGTGCACTTGCATATTCAAACCCAACAGCTTGCAGGAAGTTTTTGTGTTTTGATGACTAGTGCACTAGGTGGGGTGTAAAATAATGCAATAGGACATCACGCTTCCTCTGGGTCTCATTCTGTGTCACATTAAATGGAGTGAGAAGACAATGGCAGGGGCATGAACAATTTCCCACTCCAACTAGCTTTGTAAGCCTTGGGCACAGCTGAGGAACGTGACAGGGCTTTGAGACAAGCAGAGAAAATGATTATGTACAAAAGTGACAGTGCAAAACCATCTGTTCCTCCAGCACATCCTATGAGACGCTCACCCAGCGTGTCTGCCTCAGGTGCTTACAAAACCGACAACAAAACTCTTCAACAAACTCCGACGACAAACGACCACGTTAAGTCTATAAACAGAAGCCTTTTGGACATATTTTGGGAGAGAAACTATTATCAGATACATTTCACTGTAAAAGACTTGATTTCAGGTACGGCTGTCACAATTTGACACACGATTATCGTGGCCAAATAATTCAGGGTAACGATATCATTGCGATATTTTCTGAAAAATTTAAAAAGACTTATAATTAAATAATGCTATCATTTAAATTTATGATTAATTTTGTTTAGTTTGTGTTTCCTGGTCAATGAATCACAATCAAAATACGAGGGCAGGGAGGTAGAGAGAGAGAGTTTGTAACTATTTTGTCTTAAGACAAAATGTTAAACCGGTACGATACCACATATGTTGCAATACAACCCGTTGCAATACCGCAGCTATGACGTTAACCTTAAAATGGGTCTCAGGTCTGTTCTGATAGGATTGCGGACAGCACTGTAAAAACAAAGCTACATGCAAATTATAAAATGCAACTAACCACATAATTGTGCATAGTTACATAGGGTAGCAAAAAGGTAGGTTATTTTTAAAAGGAAGGAGAAAACGCATCTTTTTTGTTATGGCTGTGCATCTGTGGTATTTTGGTGCAAATTCATCTGTCATTTGGTAGAAGCAAGCTGTATTAGACAGATACCCACATAGACAGGTTGCGTGACATTCCTTCATCCACGAAACCATAAACAAAACACAAGTTAAAATAAATATGACCCAGACTAAATTAAATACAGGTTTACTTGCAGTAAGGATAAACTGGATGTACCAACCACAAATTGTTTTGGGCAGTGAATTACTGGATGCAGAGAGCATAAACCATCAAAACATAAGAGGCCTTAATCATCAATTTTCCTTTTGAGGATGTCATAATAATTTAATGTTGTTGATCTATGCAGTTCATTGTATTTATATTAACATATGTATTGAGTTGTATGATGAACAAGGTTTGTGGTACGTTAAGCCCATTACTTTTACCTGAAGCTGATACTGATTTAACCTAGTTTAGCATCAGACAACCACATCAGACAGAGATCCTAAGTGTGTCTCACTTCCATAATTGAAAAAATTCAGCAGGAGAAACCGTCTGGCAAGTACAGAACCTTATGGGGTCAACCTGACTGAACCTTCTCTAACCTCTTCATGGCTTCCTAATGCACCATGAATTATTCAGTCCTGTTTCCTCTAATGAAAAAACGAGCAGTGCGTTCTGCCAAGCACTGCCTTTGAGGAGCATAAATAGAATGAAAAATGCCTGAGGCCGCCAACAGGCAATTTACTCGTAGCAACTTTCCTCGCAGGTGACAATTAATCTCAAATGTCTTTATTCGAGGTGGGAAAAAATATTCGGGTGTTCATCAACCACAGCAGAAGTTTCTCAGGAAGAAAAGTAGCTGCTGAATGGACATGTACGAGTGGGCTTTGGGTGGCGAGTCATCGAGGTCTTGAATGAGCAGTCACAAAGGTTTAGCCGGTGTGCTGGCCAACACACACAAGTGCCTGACACTGTGAAATTGTTATTTCATGCAAAGACATCCTTTCTTGCGGCGGGGAAGCTCTAAAGCTACATGTGGGCCTGCGGAGGCCGGCGGGATTCGCTTCAGATGTTTGCTTTCGTTTAAAGAAAACTGTCGCCGAATGCGCGAGGATTTGCTACCATCTTTCATCTTTGCATTCCACACAGGAACAAAAGCTTCATGGGCTGCAGCGTGTAAGTCCACCACAAGAGGTTAAATAAATAGAAGTGGGAACAGAGGACTAACTTAGCACACGCCACTAACAACACCCCAAACCGATCCTGACAGGAAACTAACCATCGGGGGAATAACGCAGAGGGGCGAAGAGCCAAAATATCTTACAAACACAAGTACCACAGTGGTAACCTGGTACAGTGATGCAATCAGAAGATAATACTGTGGTATGTTCATACGACGGGCCCAAAATGAATTTGGGCAGTTAGGACTCTCGAATGCATGAATGCTATTGTGTTACATAACACAATATTAAACGCAGCTGAAATATATATATAAATATATAATATATAAACATATATAGGTTTAAGCGCAGCTTTAAAGAAACATGGCTCAAACGCATCCGCTCAAGCTAAACGTTAAACAAAGCGAAGTTATATAACAACAGACTTTCTGTGACTAAAGACACGAAGAGAAAAACAACATTTGAGTTTATACAGTTCATGTGATGAATTACACCTGTGGTCACTTTGCTAGAAGTTAGTTCTGAGAAAAGCTGTCTTGCGGATGCCATATGGTGTTATTTTTTGTATCTAATGCATTTATCAACGGCTTTCAGTCTTTTGTGAGTGATTCAAGAGTCCATTGTGAGGCCTTTGTATATACCATGGAAATGAATGATTACCACTTTCACATATGCTGGTATTATACCATGCCCAGAAAGCCTGTGATTTCACAGTACCACATCCAAATAAACATGTTACCATGGTATTATGTAGGGAAGGGTGGTATAGCAGAGTGGCGGGAGAATTATGTAAACTATTAAAGATTCTACTATTCTGTTTATATCGAGGTATAGTCACACCGCTAACAGTGGACAAAACTGCTTCACATTATTTACAATTGAGAGCGACGGAAAGACATATGGACAAATGCAAAAATACATACACGACACACACCAAACAAGCTGAGACAAGGATGAAGTTGTTTTTAACGGGTGTCTGTTAGAGAGAAGTGGAGTTGCAAGTTGTTTACAACCGCCAGGCAACAACATATCGTAACTTGGCACGTAAAAATACAATTCAACTGACGGATTGTTTTTGAGTCTTTTGTGTTTATATAAAACTTGTCATTCATTCGATATGAATTATTTTGTGGTTTGCAAGCATTACCAGCCAGAGTTAAATGAGACGAAGTGTCATACACATCCAAAATATTTAATTCATTTAATTCATAACGTCTATGGGGAAAAAGGCGTAATAGTTTCCACTATTTAAATATTTATTGTGCATGCAATGTTTTTTAAATTGTCAGCATAAAAATTAAACGCATAAAATATTTATAAAATATAAATATTTTATATACAAAAATATTATTTTGATCATACTGCCCAGCACATGAATGATAATTCATATACCATGGTATTTAATTAGACAAAAAAGTGCATGATTTTACCATGGTACATACATGGTTTAACCACAGTATTTTTTGATAAGTGCTATGATAAAGAATAGTTGATTTTAGGCAACCTGATCCAAGGGTACTACAAAATGAGTGTGTTTGGGTCTGAAATGATAAAATGCCAGGACGCAAGAAAAGAGAATCAAACAAACAGAAAGACTATAAAAGGCAAACGTACAAAGAAAAAGAAACAATCTTTTTTTGTTCCTCTCTTTTCAAGTGCCCTAATTTTCCTCCGAACAGGCGGTTTCATTTACATGTTCTTTTGTTGTGGAAGGGGTCACAAAGCCAAGACTCATAAAATTAACAGCGAAACAGAGAGATAGCGCGCAAACTAGGGTCATGTTCACCTTTGAAGTAGCGTGACTGCCAAATGAACCAGCATATAAACACATATGGGAATCCAAGACGTGTAATGTGTGTGTGTGTGTTCTAATGTACACTGCTCTAATGTACACTAGAGAGCGAAAATATGCTGTCTAACTGGTCAGCATTACCAAAGGGTGTATAAAGGGTGTATTTGCCGCCCTGATGTCCTGATCTGACACAGGGTTTGTGGTCCACCGGTTTCAAGTTCCCTCACATACTAGGTCAGTCTCTGCATACATCAACATAATCATGATAACAGACCCAACGGTTTACTCTCCCTAATGGCAGAGCACGTGCACATGTGGGCGTATTCTTATTGTATAAAGGCATGTTTTCGTAAAACAACTCCTACGAAAGCTGGTATACAGAGACCTCTGATACAAACAATGTGGCAGGGAAAACATGCATGAATTAGCTTCTTCCCACAACATTCCTCTCTTTTCAGCATCATCTTCTGCCTCTTATTCTCCTCCTTCCCTCATTCACTGATTAGAAATAAAGGGAGCGGTTTGAAGCCGCAGACTGCCGTCACGTCGCAGGATTTGTCAGCACACTAGAGCTCATTGTTCCCACAGGACCTCATCATGTTTGTGTCATTTGCACCCGCTCCCTTACATCAAGACCTCTCGGCGGATATCCGCCCACAGAGGCCTGATTATTTTAGGCACTAGAACCCAAAAAAAAACCCTCAGCTCCGGGAATCTGGGAATCTCTGGGAATTCTGGAAACTACTCTAGAATCTTTCATGAATTTAACATGTTGTCAATTCCAGTCTAGAGCTCCAGAAATGTACATTTAAAATGCTTAGGTCCCATTAGGTCCCAGCTAACGTTGGCTAGCGTTCTGTAAATGTTCATTCCTAGTTATCAAAAAACATTCCTGCAGTAACATTAATTAAACGTTTTAACATTACATATCATATGTCGTTATACATATCAACATATTGACGTTATTTTTAAGTTGTTAGTGGAAGATTTTAAAACCGAATTTAAAAAATGTTTAGAAAACATTCTTACAACCAAGCAATAATGTTAATACAAAAAATATTTGTAATATCAGATTTCGGAAAGTATGTCCACCATAGTTTTACATTAACATTTTATTTCAAAAGATTAAAATCAAACAGCATTTTTGATGATATGACCCTTTAAAAATGAGACTACGTTATGCTACTCTGCTCTTCTGCACGCACAGATGGCTTTCAGAGTCTGATTAACATATGCGTAAATTTCAGCTGTTAGCAGAAGAAAAGCAACTGAACTGAGTGATAATTAATCTACTTATTCTGCTCCGACTGTCATTTCCAATGAAAGTACACAGTATCAGACAATGTTCTCTTAATGTGAGTCCTGATAAAGCCTCACGTAGCCAGATCTTCAGACTGGCGACAGAAGCTCTGGACTCCATTTTAGCTTTTTTATTGACCGAGGACTGCCCAAGAGGTTGTTTGACTGACACGTACAGCAACCAATCACAGTTCGCTTGGTTCCGAATCATGTTTCCAGGTGGACCATTAAAGAACGACACACACGTCTCTCCGACATCCTGTTGAATTCAACCAATCAGCCGACAACTTCAAAACTCCTAAAGTGCTTCCAGTTAGGTGTGCCATAAGCATCAGACATTCACTCACTTTGAATCAGCAGCGCAACATGTAACGGGTGTAAATGTATAGAAAGAGTTACAGTACGTTATAAATACAGTTTTTTGGATAATTCACTGTTCAAAAGTCCCTAACGCCATTCTACTTAACATGCATGAGTGGCGCTCTGGCCAGAACACAGCAAAGTTAGATCAAAGTTTGGACTCGCCGGCCTGAACACCCTCAAAGAGGAGCGCCGTGTGTCATTTCGTGCGCGCGCATGATCTCACACCTGTTTCGTATCGGCCTGTTTTTGCTCAGGTTTATTGGTATGGCAAGAATGTTAATTACATGTGGTTTTAGGCAGGCAGACATGTGGCGGGTGCATGGAAGGGCATGTGTGTGCAATGTTAGCCCTTCTGATACGGAGAAACAGCGATTACAGACCACAGAACAGCACCGTTTCTGTCTCGTGTTACCTTATACCAAACAACTGTCTAATTTACAACGCTGAAATACTGTAAAGCAGCGCTATTTTAAACATCTCCTCATCTGGTGGCCGTCTTCATTCCAGCGGAAACTCCATATACATATAATCAATGGTTAAATCAATCAAGGGTATATAAACAGATGCATACCTCATTTCATCTCCACCCTTGCTTTCCGTAGTTATATCCACGAGAGCGACTCAGAGTCTCTTGTTCTCATGGAATTACCCTTGTTTACCTTTCCGCTCCTTATACACATTGGTAGATAAATGGTATTGGAACGTAATACCGTGGTATTTTGATGTATAACACGGTATTAAATATAGTTACCGTATTCACGAGTCATGACATGCTACACCCAGATACTTAAATAATACCACAGCACGTGTCCAAAACGACATTTTTAATAAACCACTACTTAACATTAGACAGTAGTTCCATTTATAATGGACACTGTTTTTTTAACTTGTTATTCTTCAGTCTTGCTAATTAGGCATAATTCGCTTTGTAAATCGACCAAGAGATACAAATATAGTTTTGCTTCATTTACATTTATGCACTTGTCAAATATTTTTAACCAAAGCGACTTTGGGGTTTTACATTTGATCAGCCTATGCTTTCTGTAGGGAAATGAACCTTCGCGTTGCTAGCGCAATGCTACAAACATCCCTGCTGAAAACATTAGTGTGGACCAGAATCAATTTTCATAGGTCAACAACAAAAGATATAGGAAGCATTTTCTTACTTTTCAAAAGATGACAAACCAATTTATTTAGCTATTCTAACTAGTCAATGATTATATAGTGAGTTTTATTATTTGCATTTAGCACTGTGTTTTGTCCCCTGTCCATGACACTTTTAGAAAAGACTCGCCACTCATTTTTGGATGGTAACCCAGCGGTTGAGAACCAATGACCCGCACATAAGGGTTTTGGACATTGTTGTTTAAATCGGTACAACATGTTCGATGCATTTCTGAGGTTGTTTACACAATATGAGAACACAAAGCTAGACAATCATTGTAATTTCTAACATTTAGCACGGCAAGTGACTAACTATGTGTAAATTAACTTTTCCCACAATGTTGGCAACAGTGAACCTAAAGCGAATGTCAAACCCTAGGAGTGTCTAACCCCAGTCAGGCTTCAATTAAACACGGCACAAGGAGGTCTGAGGGAAATACTTAATTTCATTTTATTCTGTTTTAATTTTCTAACATGTCTGAAAATCGCCGTGAGACGTGTGTTTTCATTAAAACTAATTACACTGGATGTAGAGTGGGACCAATTCACTCTGTAAAAAGCAGTTGAGTGGTTATCACACACTGCAGGTACAGACATTACCCCAAAAAGTCAATAATCTCACGCCTTTGGCCTCAGGAGGGAATCAGCGCATGCATGCGTGTTGCACAAACATCTACCATCTGCACCATCTGCGTCCAATGTCTCATGCAAGCTATAAAATGCGAGGCTGTCTCTAAGTGCTGCTCTGAAAACAGGAATGAGTCTCATTGGTTACAGTTTCTCGTTTAACAGATGCCTTTTACACAAAAAAGGTTGAGGAATGGAGCAATAAATAAATAAAACTAGATTCTTCATACTTTCTTTATTTAAAAAAAAAATGTGAGTGCCACTTGCCCTTGCCACGATGCTAGTGTGTTGTGAGTGGTTGCCAGGGTGTTGCTATGCAGCTGCTACAGAGTTCTGAATGGCTGAATGTTTCTAGTACGTTGAAGTTAAGTTAATAGGCTGTTCTGGTTTGTTGCTAGAGAGTTGCTAGGAGGTTGCTAAGGTATTCTGGATGGTTGCTTAGCATCTAAACTTTGATACTTTGAAACTAACAAGTGGGCAAAGTGCACTAAAACGAACTTTCTATGTGAACTAAATGCATGTTTGTAATGTATTTAAAAAAAACATAGTCCTAAAAACATCTGTCTCATTCCTCACAACATATCTGATTGTACTTTGGAAACTCGCGCAGACAAGTCGACATTGTTCTTCGCTATTGTTCATTTTCATTTCGCCATTTGGACCTCTTCTTTCTTTTTGTTGGACAGATGAACTCCTGATATTTCTATTATTCTCCGTCAGCCCGGATCAGGTCCACTTACAACAGCATATGAAACATATGATCACCCTCCTGTGAAAGGAGAAGCCAGCACTCCGAAACAAACAAAAGCATCCACACAAGACACACAATCACCAACATCTCCTTCCCTGCTCCCCCCGCCTGACAGTCAAAACCTGCCCGGTGCAACTGCTCAGATACTGGGAGGAATAAAAGACTGGAGGAACAGATGGAAAAGAGAGAGAGAGAGAAGGCGTGAGAAAGAAGGTCCAGGGCATCCTTGTGTCCTCCATGAGAACGGGATCGATTTCAGGAATCGGTTGAGAACTTTGAGATCCGGTTACATGGCACTATGTGTGACCTGCTTGAATTGGACCTGAGGAAGGTCTCTATGGGCGCTCTGCTGAATAGACCTCATTCATCCCTAATACACAGAGAGAAAGACTACGCCAGCACTCCAGATAAGATAACCAGCCATTGAGCTCAGTTCATTTCAATATTCACTGACTAAACAATAGCCGAAACCCCCAAGACTGTCTCAGTTAAACTAACAGTTCACCCTAAAATGAACAGTGTGTGATCATTTGCTCACCCTCATGCTCTTTCCTCATGCGTCCCATAGGAGATGGCAGAACGTGTGATTTGTTTTTTCCAAAAGCTAAAGTGAATGGCGATTTATAACGTAAATTTAAAAAAGCATCAAAAAAGCATACTATATACTATTATGCATGATTTAGCATGCTTTATTGTGCGTAAAAGAGCTGCTTGGACATTGTCACAACAACAACATGGAAGTACGTAAAATAGAACAATGTAATCGAACGAGCAAAAAAATGGTCACCACACTTTAATTTACTGAATCGAACTCAAAACAAAAGCCTCCAATCAAAAGGCTTACGGCTTCTTTTAAGTTAAATTAATCCGAACTAAATGAAACACAGTTGAAAGTTTCTGAACCGAATAAAAGCGTGTAAATCCCGTTTAATTACGAGTTAGCTCAAACTAGCAAAACACAAGTTATTTCATCCCGGCCACAAGCATCTGACCCTCCACAATGCTCTTCCTGTTGTTCCATGTCACACTTTCCCTCGAAAAGAAAAGAGAAGGTGACAATTTGCTCCTCGGCCGCAAAAGCCTTTCTGGGCACTCGAGCGAGCAAATTCGGGGAAGAACGGATTTATTTTTTGCCTTCTTTTCCTCCCTCCTTCCTCTGCCTGTGGAGCACGCTGGCCAGCGGTGAGGAACCAAAGACAACGTTTGCTTAAAAGTGAGGAAGTTCACAGGACAGGTCACATGGCCCACTGTGGCAATTCAATATCCTGCTATTATGTTATTGGTTATGGCTCTTGAATCATAGCTGTACAAAACACCACATAAGTACAAGTTTGCTTCTTTGAAAAGATTTAGATTTGGTCTGGAGATGTGGGAATGTCAGAGCACTTCCTACACGTCCAGCGCACCAGAGGAACACTGGCTTTTGCGCAACTGGTAGAATCTACAGCTTTCAAATCTGTCCATTTCAAAGAATCAACTCCAAACTCTGATTCACTGGCATTGTCACAGAAAGTTTAAAGTATTAAAAATCATCTATTCATTCTCTATACTGAGTCTATCACTGATCACTATCAATATATAAGAGGCCAAAAGCATGTTTTACAGGTGCATTTAGGCCACATATTACATATTATTCTTCCTACCAGTGTTCACATCAAATCCCAGCTAACAGGAAACGGTCTCTGAACATTAGCTAATGTTCTTTAAAGGTTCTCTTAAAGTTATTCCTGTAACCTTAGTAGAACGTTAGTGGAACATTCAAAAATGTTACTTTTAAGTTGCTAATGGAACTTGAACGTTCCTGGAACATTCAAAATAACATTTTTAACATTTTGGTTACTTAATGGAAATGTTAGGGAAACATTTTTATAACCTAAAATCGTAAGCTGGGATATCATTAAATAGGCTTAAATTTTCTTTTCTTTGCACCCAGTTTAACTACTAGGCTACTACTAGTCACCCAGTTTAACCCTACTAAGTTTACCAGCGTTTAAAGGGCCCTTCTGAAAGAACTGCAAAAT